>OY757906.1:6779018-6799018 GCA_963585895.1 Sepioteuthis lessoniana
ATACATATGTTGAGCCAGTTTAGAGAACTAAATCAGTAAAAGAAGTTACACATATATATGTATGCATGTGTGTGTCTATATATATATATATATAGAGAGAGAGAGAGAGCAAGAGTGACTGAATGGAGATGTACAGTGGTATAATGGTTACTGACATGGAAAATGAAATTGGAAAACTGAGTTTAAATTTTGGTTGAAGCTGTCAATGTTCTCTTTGCATTAATGTCTTTTGGAAAGGCAGGAATCTAATTCTCCCTGAGTGCTATCTCATCACCAAATTTCTTGATAAAATGCCTCATCACTAGCATGCCACAATGGTTGACAGAAACCAATTTTATGCGAGTAGCCACGTGTATGAACCACACTCTTATAACTATCATATGTACCGTGATAAAAAGTAACAGAACTCTTACCTTAAATAGACAATCTTGACAGCAGTTAATAATATGGACTGCTTACAGAAATCATTGCATGGGAAGGATTTGCCCAAAGTTTAGATATCCAGTCTTAATCCTTGAATAAATATTTCTAATTTTGAGTATTATGGATTATTCAAATACACAAATAGGCCAATTTCAATGGTTGAAGAATGTAAAGGATTTACTTGCACTTTAAAACCTGTTCTTTTGGTCAAACTTATAATGAACCATATCATCCAGAAGAAAGAAAGGAAAACTTGTATGTGACTGTAAAAAAATTTCACTCACAACTCAGTGATCAATATTGTGATTACATTGTACAAGTATTAAAATATTAGTTATAAATAATAATAATCATGGCGGTGTCCGTGATGTAATGGTTACTGTTATAGGAAATGAAATTAGTGACCTGAGTTTAAATCCTGGACAAGACGGAATTTCAAATAGTGTTAATACCCTTGAAAAATATATGAATCCAATTATTCTCCTCCTGCTATTGGTAAATAGTAGTACAGACTGGGCTCTTTAACCTTGGTATGAAATTCAAACTAGTTGTACTCCACTTAAAAATTGACTTTATGTTGCATTCTGCTTGTGGGTTAGGTAGATACATATAAATAATAACTTTAATTATTTTGAGGTTTTAGTTTTTTGTTTTTTTTTCAGAACACATTTTTATTTGCTTTTGTTGTTACTATAATGTTTCAAACAGACTATTCTAGAATCTTCTTCTGCTGAATCATTTGCATAGAAAGAGAAGTTATCTTCTCTCTCTCCCCCCTCCCCACTAAGTAGAGCAAATCAAAATAGCAGTAGTATTTTTAGTAATGTTAAATGGTTAATGTGATTTGAAATTCAAACTCCAGTTTCAGTTGCAGAAAGTCCAATTTTGACTTCACATCATAAAAAAATGGCTTGTCATCTATTCGTAAGATGTATACTAAGAAGACATTTTTTTTTCTTTTAATTGACTGCTCAATTAAGTTGTTATTAATTCTCACATGGCTGAACAAAGTATCATTAGTAACAAAAGAAAAGTTGATAATCAAAAGTTGAATTATTCTTTGCTTATGAGATGACAGGCAGACAGATAAAAAAAAAGATGTGCAGTGAATGATAATAAGAAATAAACTAAAAGAAAGAGATTGTATTGAAATTAGGATGAAATTGCAGAATCTGCAGTTTAATTCAAAGTATAAAATGGTAACATTATAACATTTATGATTTTAAGTTCATTAATTTATCATTGTGTTAACTGTTAAATTTAATAAAGTTATTTGACTCTGGTTGTCGTAGCTAACTTAATGACATTACAATGTGTATAAGAAAAAGTGTGTCAGCACTTGTTAAGTGGTATTCATCATCAAAAGTACTTTGCTGTGGGCAAGTAAAGAAAAAATGAAATAAAAATGAAAGCAGTATTCATATTATCAAATAGCAAATTACCATTGTTTGCAGTTAGTGTGAGGAAAACTTAAAATGAATTTATTAAAATCTGTTGGCAAATGAGATGATGTGCTCAGATAGTGTAAATTGCTGTTCTTTGCAGCATAACTGCATTTGTTTACATACAACTTTATTTACATCAGTTTGTATATCTGATTTAGGCGTCATTTACTAAGCTAAGCCTAGTTTGACTCAAGGCCAGAAATCCTCTTTGTAAGGATGGTTAAAGTAGATCAGAGAAATGACTAGATTTAGTGAAAGCTGATTGGTCAGAAAATATTTCAAATTTTAAACACTAAAATCTGATAGGTTAGAGTGACAATGCTTTAGAATTCTATCAATTGCATTTGTCATTTCAACTTATAAAGTTAACACTGTATCAAGAATTCTTAACTTGAAGAAAAATATTTGATTTTTTTTTTCTGTGATCTATCTAATATTTATATACTTTTACAATCACAAAACAATATCTATGAATACAAACATTTATTTTTCATTTAAATGAATTAAATTTTAATGTCATTAAGACATTTGGATTGACGATTTTGAGTCAACATAAAGTATGAAGAAAATTATGAAAGGCACATTCATTTTCTTTTAGTTTATTTCTTATTATCATTCACTGCACATCTTTTTTTTGTCTGTCTGCCTGTCATCTCATAAGCAAAAAATAATTTAACTTTTAATTACCAACTTTTCTTTTGTTACTAATGTTCAGCCATGTGAGAATTAATAACAACTTAATTGCAAAGAGCCTTCAGCACCTGTTCTCTTGCCTAAAGGGATTAAGGGCTGGGTTTATTGCTTGGTGCCTGAGGTGTCCATGAATGAGAAAACTGACAGAACTAAACAATTTATGCACTCACCCTATAGAAAGTTCACTTCCTGTGGGGTACATCTACATTAAACTGACCTTGTGTTACATTTTTCTCTTTTTTTTTTTAGTGTCCCTTCCATGATGAATATATTCTACTGTTACATAAAAAAATTCTCAGGGACCCAGTTGTATTTCCTGATGAGTAAGTATAAATTTTATCTAAGTTTTTAAGTGAAATACACAATTGCCTTTGATGTGTGTCCAACAGCTTTTCAATAATCAACTGTTGATATTGGCAGAATTTATTTAATACATGAACATTTTTCTCTTATTCTAATAATTTATAACATAGTAAATAATATAATCATACATAAGATGTAAACAGGTGCAAAAATTTACATTGTACATTTGAATAAATTGCACAGAAGGTATATAAAGAGTACATCTGATCCCTTCTCTCACAAAAGAATTATACCTGACTATAAAAATGATTGTTCATAAAGCTATCATCATCATCATCATGTCGCGCCGTCTGCGCGGATATCCCTGACCGTCTCTCGCCATTTCTCCCTATCATTCATCGCCTCCGGCAGGTCTTCAGGATTACATCCCGTGTCCTCACATAGCTGCTGTATGTAAGTTCGTGCTGGTCGTCCCACTCTTGCACATCCATGTGTGGGGGTCCACAGGAGTACATCGCTTATGAGCTCGTCCTTGCTTCTCCAGCAGTGTCCTGCGTGTCTGGTTCGTCGAACTTGTATAGTTTTTGTGATGGGGGGGCAAGTGTCCGTATAGTTGGGGTCTCGTGGGATGTTGTCGCCAGGACTTGTTTAATACTGCTCTCAACATTCTTGTATAATTTCCGTCCAGCCTCCTCTCCAGCCGCTTCGTAAGCGTCCATGTGGTGCATCCATATAGCAGTATCGACACAACCGCTGCCTGGAAGAAACTGCGTTTCATTTTATCAGTTAGGTCCGACTTCCATATGATCGAGAGCCTGATGAATAAAAACTAGTACTTTTATAAAATAGTCCACTCATAGTACTACTTTCTCATCATCATCTGTTCTTTTATTTTTTTATATAGCTTTAAGATTATTTAAACTTTTAGAAACTTTATTGGTTCAAGTGACAACAAGTTTTCTTGACTTTCTAAGACTCTTCTAAGTATTTGAAAGAAGAGGGGAGTGGATAGTATGCCTGGTCAGTAACAGAAAGAAAAGAGTCTCTTGTAACTGAACACATGGAATCAATTTCAAGTGATGTTGCTGTGTCGTTTTCTTAATAAAAGATGGACAGCTGAATTTCTACATTGAAAATAACAGTTCTCTTAGCTTCTTCCTATGAATTCCTTTTTGCCTGCAACAATCTTCTTTACCAGTCCTAAATCTATCGTGTGTCACCAAGACTCAAAACGCCTTCTCTCCGGTGCATTCAGGCAAGACTTAAATAATGATACCAAAATGCTACATCCGGGTCAATCACACAATGTGGTAATTTACATGCACCAGTGCATTGGTAGTCCTGACGTCAAACATGATTCACAATCGGGAGGATATGAGTTCAATCTCAACAATTGCCCGTTTCTCTCCCCCAATCTCATTTTACACACCAGACATATTCGAGCACGTTTTGAGCCGCTACATACTTGATTTCTCTTGCTACAGTATTCTCGCCGATCTCAGTAGTGTTTCTGTCTGGACATTCTTAATTCTTCCTCTGATCTCAAGTTTTCCCAAGTTCTCTTTGAAAAATATTATTAATCTTTAGAGAGTTTTGAATGAAATATATTTTGTCCAGATGGATGTAACATTCCTACTTCTTGCTTTCTGTCATATCTTGTGACCTTTCTAGAATTTGGAAATTTTAACTTTTCTTTTTCCTGCAAATTTGTCCTCTTCATGGTACCAAACTGATGTTCTATTGAATTCCATTGCCTAATCTAAGGATTGCACTCACAACTACTGAAAATAAGCTGAAGCAAGCAGCATCTTTATTTATTATTACTATTGTCCGATTAGATACTGTCCCGTTTAGAGTGTACACCAACAGAAACATGGTAATAAAGACAACAAAGATTAAGATGCTAGTTCAAAGAAGTTATTGAATATAATGACTGAATTTTGTAAGGGGGTCTTTTAATTATTGGATGTGGTTTATTCAGACTAATTTCCTTATCTTTATTGTTTTGTTTTCTCATGCTTTGGACACAAGCTGCACACACACACACACACACACACACACAAATATATATATATAGAACATTCATGCTCAAATTGGCAAATATGAAAATAACAAATTCTTCTTGCACAACTCATCAAACAGAAATGGGGAATATCAAGTAGATTTTTCACCCAAGAACAGGCTGGTATATCTAAATACTAAATTCCTAAAAAAGGGAAAGAAAATTATGGACCTACACCTACTCAACTAATATTAAAGCACAACTATATCATATATTCATAAACAAGAAGTAGATAAATAATGCTGTGAACTGTGAGGCACACTCCTCTTTTGAAAAAGTCTTTTCCAAACACAGAATCGTCTCAGCAAAGATTTCCCTGAGTCTACACAGAAATAAGAGACAAACAGTCAAAGCTTCACAATACAACTGGTTCTCACTCACCAATAGTAATATTAGAAATCATTATACAGTAGCTGTAAGATACATATGAGATACTCTTCAGGAGACATCTGAAAGACAAAATCTGTTACCACCAATATAGAAGCAACAGCCGAATGCATTCCAACCAAACCAAGAGCCAAATGTAGAGTTCCATGGGAGGCAATAGCAATTAAAGAAAAACAAAATAACATGAAAATAGCATCCCTATTTAATAAACCAAACAAATGCCAATGCTCAAAAACTTAAGAATCAATTAAATCAGAAACTCAATTGAAGATAGACAATGATAATTAGCATTGCAGAAAGTAAATGAAATGAAAAGCACTTTGAGGGAAAAACTAAAAGCAGTTAACCAAGAAGAAAGACAATAGAAGTAGAAAGAACATTTCAAGAAACCCTCCTGAAATCATTGACAAACCAATTGAAAAAAATCAATAATAGCCAACTAGACCTCAAACTATAACAGTTTACAGAGGAAGGACATTAAAAGCAGAAAAGCTGCAGGCCTCAATGAAATACCTCCAGGAGTATGGAAGACAAGGAAATTTGATGACACACTTCTTTGATTATGCAACACTGTCTATAAACAAAATACATTAGAAAAATGGACAAACAGCTACATTCCTCCAAGAAAGATGACCTCAGAATCTCTGAGGACTACAAAGGCATAACTCTATTGCTGCTTAGGTTTATGATGCTTTGTTTCTCAACTGTATCCAACTTGAAATTGAGAAAATTCTTCGGGAAAAATCAAAATGGCTTTTAGAGAAATCGATCCACAACTCACAAATTCTGATTATCCATCAAATAAATAAGGAGTATGTGTAGAAAATCTTGAGGCAACACTGTTTTTTATAAATTTCTCTAAGGCATTTAATTCCATACACAGAAGGAAGATGAAGCAAATGCTACTAGTATATGGTCTCCACAAAGAAACTGTTATAGCTATAATGATGCTTTATCAAAATATGAAAGCAGTGGTTTGCTCACCTGATGGAAATACAAACTTCCTTGACATTATTGCTGGAATTGCACTCACAACTAGGTAGGAGATACATTAGCACCATGTTTGTTGATAATCTGCCTAGACTACATACTTCGAATATTGATATATGTAATAAAAGAAAATGGCTTTATACTAAGCAAAAGCAAGAAGCGGATGATATTCTGCAGAAACTGTAACAGATGCAGACTATGCAGATGATCTTGTGCTTCTCATGAATACACCTGCCCAAGGCAAAACCCTACTTCATAGCTTAGAGCAAGCAGCAGGAAACATTGGCCTCCATGTGAATTCAAATGAAACAGGGTTCCTGTGTTTTAAATGAGAAGGAGCCATCTCCACTTTAAGTGGCATGTAATTAGTAATAAGTGAAATTAGTAGACAAGTTCATATACCTTGGTAACAACATCTTATCTACTGAAAGTGATGTCAGTATACACCTAGCAAAGGCATTGACTGCTATCAACTGGTTATTGATCATATGAAAGTCAAACTTATGTAATAAGGTAAAATGAGATTTTTTTCCAAGTTGCCACTGTATCAGTACTATTGTACAGATGCACCACATGGTCGTTTACAAAGTGCATGGAGAAAAAGCTAGATGGGAACTACACAGGAATGCTATATGGTGTTTTGAACTTATCCTGGAAGCAATATCTCACAAAACAACAGCTGTATGGCCACTTACCTCCCATCTCAAAAACCATCTAATTAATATGAACAAGACATTCAGGACACTGTTGTAGAAGCAAGGACAAACTCATGTAACATTCTTCTGTGAACTCCTACTCATGGACATGCTAAAACTGATGTCAGTTCTTGCTAGTTGGCCACTGGATGTAGTTTGGAAGACCTGCCAAGTGTGATGGATGATAGGGATGAATGGAAAGAGAGTGAGGGAAATCCATATTGTTAGCATGAATTGATAATATATATATATATATATATATATATATATATTATAAGATTTTATCAATGTGTGAAAACACATGTGATACCCAGTCCTCATCAGCCACCAACCCAAGGTGATGTCATAGGTTCAATATGAATTGATGATAATGATTATTTATATATATATATATATATATATATATATATATATATATGAGGAAAATCAGACTATGCCAAAACAGAATTTGCTAACATTCCAGAAAACAACAGACATCTAAAAAAAAGCCTGAGAGAATATGGACAAAATATAATGAATAAAATAACAAACACAAAGAAATTAGTCTGGAACAACAACATATGAGTTGTCCTAAAAGTAATGCTCATCAAGTCATAACTCCTTTATAAACAACAAGAGACATGTATTACTGTGTATATATGTAGAGAGTCACTCTTTGTCTATAACAGGGTGCTATTAAAAAAAGATTGTCTTTACTTGTGAGGATGCATTTACCCTACATTCAAATCTGCTTGTTATATCAACTTTGGAAAAATTAGTATTTACTTCAATGATTATATCAATAGCATTCATTCAACGATACAGTTTGTCTTCAATATAGATTTCCTCTTTAAACTTTTTGACTTGTTCTTTCACTTTACTCTCATCTGTTATTGTCTCACTATACACATTTCTGAGTTTTCTTGATGACTGATTTTTATCCAAACTTATGCAAAACCTAAAAATATTAATCATGCAATAAGTATTTGGTGGAGTAAAAGCAATATATTTCAAATAATAGTTTCCAAGAAAATGGCAAATAGGTATTACTTTCAGTACAACCCTTGTATAATTCTTATATACTGGTTCAGATTTTCAGAAAAACTGAAAATTGTCTTTTTCTTTTAAATATTCTTTTATCATGAGGGATATCTGGATTGACAATTCAGAAAAAATGTTTCTCCTAAATGTGAGTGTCATGTCAACTACCATTTTAGCATGTGACTTTACACCACACTATAATTATGGTTGATTGGCCACTTTTCTTGTTTTCCCATCTGATGTTTGTGCACACCACCAGAAACTGAAACTAATGGACTTGTTGACTGAGGCAGACTGCATCTTTGCAGAGGGGTAAGTCTCCACCACTACTACTAACAAGTATCCTGGATATGACACTAAACCACTGGATAGTGAGGCTTCAATCCTGGAAATTTTGGAAATGTGGAGTAACCCTTCATTGCCATTACTCCCAGGTCCACTCTGACTTGGAGTGATAGTATGTGCTATGGTTCGAATAGAAATATTTAACTGTGTGTAAGCAAATGATTAAAACTAAATAGAATTATTTGTGAATACTTGAAACCACTTAACTGTGTGCAAACAAATGATTAATATCAAATAGCAATACTTGAAACCATTTAACTATATGCAAACAAATGAGCTCTAGCTTGTTTAAGATGTTACCTGCAAACTATTCTTTTCCAAATCATATATATTTATTATGTATAAACAGGATTTGACATTGAATAACCTACAAGGATTGATATGCCATAAAACCAAACCAAACCAAACCAAACCAATAATGGACTTCTCTTATTCATGATTTGATATTTTCTTGGTTTATATATAAGATATTGTTATATTTGATAAAATGAAAGATAATTAAAACTGTTGTTTAATTATTTTGTTTACAGACCTGAGGTAGATAATGACCTGAAAAGTTTAATTCTTCGGATGTTGGATAAAAATCCAGAAACACGGATTACACTCCCAGAAATAAAAGTAAGGCACATATTTCACCCTTTGTTAACTTTTTATTTTCCCTAATTTCTTCTCGTTTTGTCAGTGAGCAGGAAACTGAGAATGAAGACATCTACAAATAACTTGCTTGGTAAATTTGTGTAAATCATTAAAATTCAAGGAATAGAAACCTGATTTAGTTTTGCATATGAAAAATCTAAAGAATTATCAGATATGAGATATTGTGTCATGTCAAGAATTTGCTCGACGAAAATTGAGACAAACGTTTTTTTGAGGGTTTTTTGCTTTTGTTTTTTGTTTTGTTTTTTTTCTAATAAAATCGTGCAATGAAATTTTCTTTTTATTCTTCATTGAATGAAGATTTCATCAAACTGATCAAATAAGTGGCCACAACTCTCTGATATAAAAGAGTTCTTCCCCTTGGTTATTTTATGTGACACTAGCTAAGGTACCCAGCATTGTTGGATAAAAAATAGTCAGGACTTTTATTGAGTAAATTCTAATTTATATTTTTTAAAAAACAAAACAAAAAAAAGAATTATGCAGCTAATAAGATTCTGACAAAATACAATACAAACATCACCAATCTCTTCTTTTGAGGCAGGAACAGGTTTTTGGTGAGATCTTTCTCTTGTATAACTCATTCCATAGTAAACCCATTATCTCTCTCTATTTGGTCAGAAATGACAGTTTTGACCCTAAATTAAACTATACCAACCTTTAGTGAGCTCAGAGGTTGTCACCATCTTCCCTATGTTCATTTTCTAATCAAGTTACTCTTATAGACCAAATTTTAGCCTCCAGGGTCCAACTTTTAGGTCAGCACTACAAATGGCATTATAAGTATAGATACACCCACAGCTGTCCCAAGATATGAGAATGCTTGACTATTTTTTAGTTGTTGTTTTATGTCACTTGTGTAAAAAAGAAAAAAAGGATGATAGCATATGCAATAAAAACTTTTTAAAGTAGTTCTTCAAAATATTAACAATAGTCAATATTGTTTGATAAGAGGTTAAATTAGGAGGTGCCCGTTGGTGTAATGGTTATCGTCGCAGGAAATGGACACGGCGATTCGAGTTCAAATCCTGGACGAGACTGATTGCAATTCACATAGCACTAATACCCTTGGGAAAGGTATGAATCCAATTATTCTCCCTATAGCTCAGGGTAAATAGTAGGACAGACTAGGTTCTCCAGCCTTGGTGAGGCAACTAGTCTAGGAGAAGGAAAACTCTGAATTCAAACCTGTTAAACTCCGCTTAAAAATTGACCTTGTCATATCCTGTCCGAGCGGAGGGGTTGGGTAAATAGGATAAGAGGTTAAATTACATTCTGCTTTGGGCAACATGAAAATTTGAGCTGGTCCTGAATACACCAACCTTGTAAATTGATGTTAATCTTTAAAAATATAGGTAAATGACTTATAAAATTTACAGGCTTTTAATGAAAAAAAGGGGGGAAAAAAACTTTCAGTAAGTTTTTTATTTAATCTAGTTGTCATAACTGCATAGAATATATTTTTGTTAATATAATTTAAATTTAAGAATAATTTTTGTCTTTTCCAATCACTGCTTACTTTGACTTCCTCATCTTCTCTTTTCTATTGCAATCTGCTTGACTTTCTCAGTAATTGGCAAAAGATCTTGAAAGGATGAACGGGTAAAAGCTGAGTGGCAAAGGTTCTCCAGGCAACAAAAAATATCCTGTATATATTTGACTTTGCACCAAGCCATAATGCAGCACAAGGCTATTTTATAGTGAGGACTATGCACAAATCAGGACTCGTGTGGCAGATGCAAAAAATACTCAGTCCTGTCGACATTCCCCTAAGAGGGTGCCACTGATGCTGAACAATTAATTGACCTCGGCAAAGCAAGTAAAGCCTGGTGGTGGATGGCTTCCTGAGATAAAGTTTTCAATGATAATTCTAACCACCTGGGGGGGGGTCCTTGTGGTGTAATGGTTAAAGCAATGGACTGCAGAATCGTAGTAAGCGAGTTCATACTCCAATTGCGCTATTATGTTCACTTTCAGGCAAATACCCTTGGGAAAGGTGTGAACCCCCTTATCCTCCCAGCTATGGGTTAAATAGTACCACTACTGTTCTTCTAGGAGAATAGCTTTGGCATTAAATAACCTACAAAGGTTGATATGCCATTAAATAAAGAAACCAAACCTAACCACCTGGCCTGAATGCCAGGTGGTCTGCCTAAAGGTAAAAAAATATATATAATTCCTCCCTAAAGAGAAACTGCCTTGGTCTTTATATTTCTCCACTGACCAAACCATTCTAATTAACAGGGGTGACAGGTCTATAAAAAAACATAATCTGGAGGTTGTAAGTTCAATCTCTGTGCTGGGCTGTACATTTCATTTTACTTTCCGTTGAACCACTGCTAAACAAGGAGACAATCACAATTGTAAATAAAATATGAACTATTTCATAAATCATATATTGATATATTCTGAAATATAAGTTCTTCTTTACTGTCTGATAAATGTTTATGAAAAAATTGTTTGTGATATATACAGAGGATTCTTGTTTACTTTGTTTCTGCCTCTTCATAAAGTCGCAGTTTAACAAAGTTTGGATATATAAAATTCCATCTCTTTATCATTTTCTAAGCCAAAACCTTTTGTTTGCTATAGTAAATGCTCATTAATAATGTTCTCTTTTCACATCATAAATCAGCTTTATTGGCCACAATTCCTTAGACAGGAATATGGAACTAATATTCTGAAATTGATTTCACTTATGCCAGATTCTGCAACTTCTTGATAAATCTCCTAAGTTCATTCAGCGCCAATATTTGGATAATTCTCTTCCTGTTAAGCAAATGTAAGAATGATACATGCACCTTATCAGCAGTATGCATTGCAACTTTTGACACACTTGAGAAATCCACCATTAATGATTCAAATCACAGAGCTCCATTGATTTCTGTGCAGCTTCGACAAACCTATAAATACCTGCCTATCCAAAATCAATCAGCATACATCGATGGTTGATTTAAGGTTTTTGGAGGGGAAGAGACAGAAAAGTCACAAAAAGGACTCAAATCTTTTTCCATTACACATTCATTTCCTGCTACTATCAGTGGATCTGATTAGAAAGAAAAAATTGTGGAGTTTTTTTTTTTAAAGAACGTCCCTAATGGACAACTTGTCATTTTCCTTGCATAATAATAATTTTCTAGCAATTATATATCTTCAATTAACTATTCCTATCTAATACAAATAAATTATGAGCCTTTATACGGCTTTGAGTAATTATTCATAATATAGATAATTTACAAGCCTAGACCAGTTGCTATACCAGTCTGCCCTATTATTTACCCATTACTGGAGGGAGAATAGTTGGATTCATGCCTTTTCCAATGGTATTAGCACTAAGTAAAATGCAAACAGCCTTGTCCAGGTTTTGAATTCTGGTCACCGTGTCCATTTTCTAATCATTACCCCATCAGTGTCTCAAGTATTCTTATCCAATACTAATAATTTGCAAACATTTTCAAAAAATGATTTATACTTAATTATAATATCAATGTTTTAAGAGCCAGTGTATCAAAAATTTCAATAATTATCTCAAACAAATCTGTTTGACTTACAGATGAGACCCTAACAGGTAATACTACTTCAGATCAGAGGAGACCTGATGTAATAGCAATGAAGAAGTGACCTCACCACTGGATGGTATTTTGTGACACAGACTATTCAAAGCATTTATAGAAATTAAATAGTATCATTGCCTTTATGTTTTCACTGAATACGTTTTTCTGTATTTTGATGTGAAAAAATATCTACAAAGATAACTCTACTCAAGCTGAATCTCAACTGCATTTCCTGGAACAGGCAGCAAGTGGCATTGGTCTCTTTCAAGAAAGATTGAATGTCATCCATATGGACACTCTCAAACAAATCCTTTATGTTTCTTATTTGGAAGTAGCACTTTCTGTTGGTATTGAATGCTTTACATTCATGGAGAACATGTTTGATGGTGCAGGGCGTTTGGTATGTAGAACACTGTGGTTGCTGTTCTTTCCTGAGTAAGAAAGAATGTGTAAGTATCGTATGACCAATATGCAATCTTGTTATTGCCACTTGTTCTCTACTCGATTTTCTGAAAGCTGGTCTCCATTCTCCCAAAATGAGCTTAATTTGGAATATTTTATTATGGATATTTTTATCCCTGTGCTGTTGCGATTTTTTATGAAGGAAGTTGTTGATTTGGGATTTTAGATCAGTGTATGGGATGTTGTATTTTTCGAGGGTTAAATCTAAAGCTGATTTGGCTGCCGTGTCTGCTCTATCATTTCCTCTCACTCCAACAAAAAAGGATTTCTTTGTTTGATATTGAATCAAATCTATAAAGTAGTTTGATGATAAGTGGGTTCTCTAGTTTTTTATTGTTTAATGATAATAAGACAGAGAGTGAGTCTGAGAATATGATAAATTTTTCATGTTTTTCCTTAGAGATGATGTTGAGTGCCAGGTCTATTGCACTGAACTCAGCTGTAATGATAGAGCTTTCCATTGGAAGAGCATTTTTATGGATTATTTTGTTTAAAACAGCTGTGCATGCTGTTTTATTATTTAGAGCCATCTGTAGTCGGGATGCTGTTGGAGGATATGGCAGGTGCTTGGATGTGTTTTTGTTTTGGGGAGTTCATTTAGTTGGAGGATTACTTTTGGATTTTTAATGGTCTAAGGTGGTATTTGTGGCAAGATGCTTTTATGGATATTAGTTAGAAAGATTATGGATTCTTGGAGAATAGGCTCCATCCAGAGACCAAATGGTTAAATTGATTTTTCTTTTTTTTTTTTCAAAATATTGTCTGTTATTGGGATTAAAAGTGCAGACAGAAGCTGGATTGGATGGACCAGATTTCAGTTTGGTGTAATATTGAAGGGCTAGCTTTTCACTTCTAATCTGTAGAGGTGCTTTGTGGGCATCGGAGTATAGGCTGTCAATTGGAGGAGTTCTAAATGCTCCTAATACGAGTCTTAAGTTTTGATGGTGAATAGGGTTGAGTTCTTTGAGATAAGATCTCCTGGCAAATCTATATACAAAAATCCCATTGTCAAGCTGTGAACAGAGAAGAGTTCTGTATAATTTAATCAGTGTTTGGTGGTCAGCTCCCCACTCTGTTTTTGGGCATGGGTTGATTTGTTTATTAAATATTTTATGTGCTGGATGAATGTAAGTTTTTTGTTGAATATTATGCCGAGGAATTTATATTTGTTAACATTTGGTATTTCAGAATCTTCAACTTTGATGACAAGACCGTTGTGCATTTTTCTTCGAGAGCAAAAATGCACACATTGAGTTTTAGATTTGGAGAATTTGAATCCATTTTCTGTTGCTCATTTATTTATTTTATTTAAGTTTATTTGTTGTTGTCGCTCTACTATATTCATATGAGTTGCCTGATAGTATATAACAAAGTCTTCGACATAGAGAGCACAGTCGTTTGAGGGGTTCAAACATTTTACAATATTATTTATTTTGATGGAAAAAAGAGTAACAGAGAGGATGCTGCCTTGCAGAACAACCTTCTTTTGATTTAGTTAGTCTGAAAGAGTGAATCCCACGCATACCCTGAATGTTCTTTCGAAGAGAAAGTTTTTAATGAACATTGGCAGTCTTCCTCTTAAGCCTAAATCATATAGTTCCCACATAATACCATACTTCCAGGTAGTGTTGTAAGCCTTCGCTAAATCAAAAAAATACTGCCATCAGATGTTGTTTTTTATGAAGGCTTCCCTGATGAAAGTTTCCAGTCGGATCAAATGGTCTATGGTTCTTCTCCTTTTCTGGAATACCATTTTCATATTTGTTATTAAACCATTTGTCTCGAGATACCACGTCAGTCTACTGCTTATCATCCATTCCATTGTCTTACAATGGCAGCTATTCAGTGCAATGAGTCGATAATTTTGTGGATTGGAAGTATCTTTGCATGATTTGGGGATCGGAACAATTATTGATTGTCTCCATGTTTCTGCGAACATACCACTTGTCCAAATATTATTATATATGTTTAGCAGGCATTTGACTGATTCATCTGGCAGCTGCTTGAGAAACTCATTATGTATATCATCAGGACTGACAGCTGAGTTGTTGGATTTTTTATGGAATCCACTAATTCAGTCAGGGTGAATGGCTTGTTATATATTTTGGAATTAGTTGAAGTAAAATTAATTTTTTTCTTTTCAAAGGTGTATTTGATTTTATTGAATTGTTGTTCTGGCTGGAGGAGTTTTTGGAGAATGTTTCTGCTTGAAGATCTGCAATGGCCTTTTTTTCTGTTATTTTCTGGATAGACACAGAGAGGTGTTATAGTGGGGTTGGTTGTTTTTTACCAGCAATTTTCCGAATCATGAGCCAAACTATTTTAATGTTAGTGGAGGTATTTAACTTGCTCACATAATTTTGTTAGGATTTCTTCTTAGCTTCTTTGATGATTTTACAGGCATTAGCTCAGTGGAATTTGAAAGAGGTTGTGGGTTCAGTGCTGAATTTTCGCAAAGCAGCTCATCATAGGCAAATAGCCTGTTTACATTCTTTCCTGAACCATGGTCTGTCTCGTTTATGAGTAGTTGGGTTGTGTGGTATGCACATTTTAGCTATATTGATAAGTTTTTCTGAGAATTCAAGGGCGGGCCAGTTTTGGTACTGTTTTCTATGAGGTGTTTCTGGCATAGAGATCAAAACTCTTTCTAGTTAGCTTTATCTAATCTTCATTAGGGAAGGTCGTTGTCTTAAAGGTGTAGACTCTCAAGTACAATTGGGAAATGGTCACTCTTGCATGTGTTGTTATATACCCTTCAGGTGAAATTGCAGAAAATTGAGGTGTCACAGAGGGTTAGATCTATGGCTGAGTAGGTAGCAGAAGATAGATCAATGTGTGTTTGTGATTTTTTTGTTGAAGAAGCAGAGATTATTATTATTATTATTTAGAGTTTTGCCTTTCTGGTTTGTGCTTCTACAACCCCACATGGTGTTATGGCTGTTAAAATCGCCAAGGAGGATAAAAGGTGTGGGTAATTGCTGTAATATGTTGTTGAATTCATTTTCATTTATTCCATCATGAGGCAGAATATATAATGAGCAAATATTTTGATTGTTCTGTATAAAGTCACTTTGGCAGCTATTGCTTGGAGTTGAGTGTTTAGGTTGAGTCTGCCTTGAGGTATGTCATTCCTAATTAAGATTAAGACACCATCCGAAGCTCTATGACCGGTATTATTGATGTGTTTGTAACTTTGATGATTTTTTATTGGCTCCTATTGGCTTTGATCCCGCAGCAGTTCCACTGAATTATTTTGTGGTTCATTGTTAAGCCATAGGTCTGGACTGTTTGCTCTTTTATTCTTATCGCCTTTGTGTTTAGTTAATTGGGGCTGTTCTCTACCTTCATCTTTTCTAAGAGTCTGAATTTGTTACTAGATTCAATGTTTTCAGTTTCGTGTATTTTTTGTTTTGAAGTTGTCCTTTTTTTGTCTTTAAGAACTTTCTTGTTTGGGGAGGTACCTGTAGAAGTGGGTGATCTTATTGGGGTATCTTCTATCTTTTGATCTTGTTTTGGAAGTGGGGTTCTCCATTGCACATTTAACTGGTCATGCAGTTGTTGTTATCTCCATTTTCTTCTCTTGATCGTTTTTTCCCATAGAGGTTTGAGTTTGTGTGAATGTCTTCTCTTTGTCTATTGCAAGATCTTCTGATGTAGTTGGTGCCTCTGAAGCTCTGATGGTATCAAGTGAGGCTCTTATTTCATTAATATAGCTTTCCCAGTCGCCCGGGTCCACCTAAATTAATTTTTTCACCATCCTCTCATAATTGTTATATTAAGTTTTATTGCACTGGACTGCTTGAGAGTAGGTTGCAGTCTTAGATCCTACTACCATTTTCCTTGCTTCATTATATTAGATGTTATTCTTACAAGGCTCATTAAATAAGTTTCCAGACTTTTTTCGTATGGGCACTTTTATTGATAGTACACACATGAAACTCTAGTCCCCTTCAAAGTAATCTCCTCCAGCTGCAATGCACTTGTTGTATCATTCTAACAACTTCTGGAAGGCCCCATGGAAGTCCTCTTGTGTGAGCGTGTCAATGACCTTCGTCACAGCTTCTTTCATCTCCTCAATTGTCTCATAACGACAGCCTCTAAGTTTTTCCTTGAGCTTAGGAAATAATCAAAAGTCACAGGGAGCAAGGTCTGGATTATAGGGGTGGGGTGAAGAACTGTCTTGATGCCCATCTTGGTCAAATAGTCTGTGACTAGGATGGAGTTGTGGACTGGTGCATTGTACTGGTGGAGATGCCACTGACCTGATTTGAATAGTGCTGGCTTCTTCCGACGAAATCTCTTCCTGAACTCCCTTAAAACCTCAACATAGTATTCCTTGTTGACTATCTGTCTAGTGGGAACTCTGTGCATGTAGATCAGGCCAGTGCTGTCAAAAAAAGGGATCATCAAAAGTTTGTGGGTGGATTTGCTCTGTCTGGCCTTCTTGGGTCTGGGAGAGCCAGCATGCTTCCCCTGGGAACTCTGTCTCTTGATTTCTGGGTCATAGCAGTAGATCCAGCTTTCATCGCAGGTCACCAGAGCATCAAGAACTGCGGGATCTGAATTGATCAGCTCAACCATCTCCCTGCTGTCATGACAACATCTTTCTTTCTGATCTTCTCTGAGCACCCTTGGGACAAACTTTGCACAAATCTTCTGCATCTTCTGTTCCTCGCAAATAATTGTATGTACATTTCCCACACTGACATCAAACTGTGCACTCTATAGACATACGACGGTCCTTATCCATGAAATTCTTTATTTGGCCAATCAACTCTGGTGTTCTGACTTCCTTACTCCTCCCACACTTCTCATCATCCCTCAAAGACTCCCTGCCTTCCTTGAATCTCTTATGCCACTCAAAACCTGATGCTCAATTCATGCAAGATGGTCGAATAGCAGTCTGAAGCATTCCATACATTTCTGTGGCATTTTTTCCAAGTTTAAAACAGAATTTTATTGCTTATCGTTCTTCTAAAGTGTCCTCACGTCCAGATTAAAATTCACCAGCTGTGTCAATCAGGCTTTAGTAGGGTATATTCCAATTCCTGCTGTAGCTCTTCATTTAAATCTGAAATCATAAAAATTGGTCAGTCATCTCATAAGATGTATAGCAATAACATACTGAATTTTCAAGAGTCTACGACAATTTTAAATGCCTGTACAAAAAAAGTCTGGAAACTTATTGTATGTTTAATTCCCAATATTTCCCTTTGTAATCTCCAATTCTCACAAGATCTTGCATAGAAATGATCACCTCTGCAGTTGGTACATTTATACGGATAATCACACTTGTCACTATGGTGGTCAGGATCTTGTAGGCCACATTTCCCACATACTTGTCGACCTTTACAATTATCCTCGTGGTTACTGTATTTCTGACAGTTGTAGTATCGCAGTCGATTGGGTATGAATTACTCGACCCTCTCCATTGTATAGCCTATTTTTATCTTCTCCAGTATTTTGGGCTGGTCGAATGTCATTATGTAGATGTTCGTTTCAATTATTTTCCCCTCTTTTTTGATAGACACTCTCTTCACTTTTGTTACACCTTGTTTTCTCATCTCCCTTTTTATCTCTTCAATTGTAGATAATGACAATTCCTTACTTCTTACAACCCTTTTACTTATGTTCAGAGATTTGTGAGGGTAAGTCTTGACAGTTGTGAAATCTTGTCATTTTCAATAAGAAATCTACTTGATTTCTTTTTTCCACTTCCACTAGCAGGGTTTGGTTCTTAAGTTTTTTGCTGTGATATGTTTGATGTTACTTGAGATTACTTTTTCTATTACAAATGGTGACAGGTTTGTTATTGGTGTTTCCATAGATCCAATTATTATGAATCTAGGGAAACATGCCTCTATTTTGTAGTCAGAATCAGTTTTCATAAGGGTTCATTTGAGTTTTTTTAAGGAAGAAAAAGCCATAAGTGTTATTTATTATTCACTGGTCCTATGCTCCACTAGCCACCATAGAGTCCAACTTATGTTGGGAATGAACCAAGGGGGGGAACCCATTCGCCTTGGCTGAGACAGGGATACATTACCAGTATACTCATGTTAAGAGTAAGATTAAGGGCCTCTGCTAAATTCAGGGTTTTATGCCTTTGTAATCGAACAGTGGTCTAAAGTCTTTTCTTTTTAACACAATTAACCCTCAGCCTCCACCTTCTAACACATACAAGTTAAAGGGTAGGGAAAAATGTTCTGCAGGAGCAGATTGAAATATACGATCGGGACAAAAAATTTTTTATGTGTGCTAGGGCATGATCTGACCGCCCGTCAGACCAAGTAAGGGCCAAAGTGGTGTGTTGCAAGCCATTGACAATTCTGTCACCAGATCAGTGACTGCTCAACCTCCAGGGTTCCATCCTAGCACCCTCATTGGGGGTGGGGGTCAGTGTATTCTACAAGCAGGAAAAATGTGAGGTTGGTCCTACACAAATCTTCAACACTATGAAGTAAACCTGTATAAGCAATTTAATGGATCATATCTTTAACAGAACAGTTGTGCACTTGCACATTACGTGAAATGAAAGAGCCGCTACTATATGTACACTGTGTATACTTATGTATCAATTAGATATATATATATATATATATATATATATATACACACACACACACACACACACACACACACACACACACTCATCTACCCACACCCTTTTGTATGGATGTTCTTCATTCAAATTTCAAATCAATTTTTGTTGTGGTACGAATATTTATCAGGACAGATTAAGTTTATGTTCCAGCCATTTTTTTATTAAAACACAACCCTGTTTGATTCGTTTAAACAAATGCAAATTTAATTCTGATGTCTCTTTTACTTTATGTAAAAGACATGGATATTCCATGTTTAGAAAATGAATGCTTACAATGAGTTGCTGTTGTGTTTATCTGCAAATGTTCTATTTATAACTGGAAAGTGTAAAAACACTTTCTTTTGTTGAAATGTGAGATGT
>OY757906.1:6801518-6970743 GCA_963585895.1 Sepioteuthis lessoniana
TTTTACCAACATGTATAGAAACGACTCAAAATTCTATATTTAATGGGTTTTTTTCTGGTATGGAAATGTCATTCACTAAAAGAAAAAAAAAACGTTTAAACATTAAACATAGAATTTTAATTTGCTTCTATACATGCTGTTAAAAATTGAGATCATTTGTACAAGTTATTAAATTATGAATTGATATAAAATTTTTCAAAAACATCCTGTACATCTGAAATATTATCAAATTCCCTATATATATATATATATATATATATATATATATATATATATATATATATATAATCATTTTTTTTCTTAGTTTTAAAATCCAAAGAAAAGCTTATCATTGCTTCATTAAATATTGATTATCGTAATCTGCAAACCTTATAATAAAAATTGTAATATTTACTTTTGTATTTGTGTTCTTATGATAAGACTTTTTTTTTTTTTTTTTTGGAAATAGCATCAAAATGTGTGTTTCTATGCATTTGTGACATTGTATATTATATGATATATACTTTAAGTATTCAAAGGGATTTTTTTAGTTATTACTTAGACTTACATATCTTTCTTTTGTCATTGAGTGAAATGGAAACCTTATGATCTTAGAGCCAACATTGAAATATAGATAGATATTTTTTGGTATATTAGTTATCAACCCAAGAGATTGAAGCAGATATTTTTCAATCCTGGCCTGGTTTTGTTATGCTCTTCCCAGTGTCAAAAATGATATCAGTTGAATAAATCAAACAATTTTTGTGTTTTTCCTTTTAGGTACATCCATGGGTGACAAAGGAGGGTATGGAACTATTGCCTACTGAAGAGGAAAACTGCATTTTGATCACCGTAACTGAGGAAGAAGTGGAAAACGTAGTGAAACATGTGCCACGGCTTGAGACTTTGGTAAGATAAGTTTGCTGTGGAAATAAATTCCTCGTTCACAAGACAACTATGTGCTGGTGCTTGCCAATTCTCTTGGATGAAGATGGTGGTCTCTCTTGTAGATAGACCTAAATTTTCGAAACAAATTTGTCTCATTTGAACCCAGGTGGTCATTGAATTTTTTTAAATTTAGACATTCTTAAAACTAATCTGACCATATCCAAAAGAATTCTACCGGAGAAAGATAAAGTACTTATCTTAGTTTTCATTATCCCTAATTTTTACTATTATAATTATTCTGTTCCCTTCTAGGTTAAAGGAGAAATTATTTTTATAACTTTTTATTTTCCAATTACAAAATAAATAATCAAAACGATCAATATTGATTATAGATATTAAATGCAAATAAAAATAAATAACATTTTTATCTATTGTAATCATTTATCTAAAATGTATCCACTTCAAAAAAGATAACATGAAAAAGTATTTATATGTTCCGTACCAAAGGATATTAATGTTTTATCTACTTCACTTGTTAAACCACAAAAAATATAAAATCTTTTTGAAATTCACACCTTATCTTCATTTAACTCTCCACATACTTCTGTGACAAATACCTGCTTTCCAACAATACTATTTTTTCTCTTCAATCATGCTGTTCCCAACTAAACATTTTGACAATTTCCATAATTGCTTGGACTATTGAGCTCATTCTTTTTTTTTTCTTTTGCTTTTGTTATTATTATATCTTTTCAGCTATTACATTCTGTGACCTTCAGTATTGAAATAAGATCTAGGGATTTTTTTTCTCACTTGTGCAACCAGGAAATATTGGCAGCAAATTAAAAAACAGCTGTAACAAATCTACTGATAAGAACAGTAAACAATGCATGTAATACAAGCAATTCCATACTGATCAGGCCAAAACAATAGCAATTTATGTAATACAAGCAATTCCATACTGATCAGGCCAAAATAATAGCAATTTATGTGATACAAGCAATTCCATACTGATCAGGCCAAAATAATAGCAATTTACGTAATACAAGCAATTCCATACTGGTCTGCCCAAAACATGTACAATAATACATGTTAACCTTATATTGATAAGACCAAGTCATTCATAGCAACATGCCTAATACAAATGTTTCCATTCTTTTGTTTAATGTGGAGTTGCTTCCTAATACTTTCTTTCCATAGCAAAGAAATCCAGATGAGCCTGACTTATAAAGATTATACATACCTTCTTTCAGTTTTCTCTCTATCTTTTCTATGTACAGTCTAAGATAGGAATTATTGCTGGAGAGTGAGAAAATCAAATGAAACTGCATAAATCATATGTGTTCCATGCATTACTGTGAATGGGATGATCCAATCAGTATATTTTTATTACTAGGGTGAGTCAAAAATTTTGCAATATTTTTGTATTGTGAAGCACAATTTGGCAGCTCCAGATGTTTTGCTGAGGTCTTGAAGGTGATAAACCACACTGGACTATAAAATCTCCTGCTTGGCTAATACTCTCCAAATTTACCTCTATAGCTTGGAGCACAGTTTCAGAATCTATGCTTTTAGGCCTATTTTACTTTCAGTCGGCTGGGGCTGTAGAATACACCAACTGCTTTTCTGCAGAAGGGTAACTCCCCACCCACCAATGAGTGTCCTGGATATGACACTAAACAATCTGATGGTAAGGTTCCAGCAATGCTAGAGCTTTAGAGAATGAGGAGCACTCCTTTGCCATTGCTCCCAGGTCCACTCTGGCCTAGAGTGGTAGCACCTGATAGGGGCCTATCTATGGATTAAATAGAACTAAACTGCGTACTTATGCTAAACTGAATTGTTTGAATTAGAACTGTTTGACTAAACTGAATAGCTTGAAATAGAAATATTTTTGACAATTAAACTGTACTTATGCTAAACTGAACTGCTTGAAATAGAACTGTTTTGACATTGAAACTGTACTTATGATAAACTGAATTGCTTGAAATAAAACTGTTTTGACATTTAACTGTGGACAAAATCTATGCTTATGCTAAACTGAATTGTTTGAATTAGAATTGTTTGACTAAACTGAATAGCTTGAAAGAGAAGTGTTTTTGACAATTAAACTGTGTACTCATGCTAAACTGAATTGTTTGAAACTATTTGCATGAAAATGGATTTGGTGTTAAATAACCCACAAGGGTTGATATGCCATAAAACCCAAACAAAAAACCAACCAATCTTACTTTCTTGATCACCAAGGTTCTTGCAACCTGAACATAATTTCTTAAACCATCTAGTCATTGTACTGTGATCAACTGTGCTTTCCCCTTTCATACAGCAAATATTTGTGGTTGCTTCCACAGCATTATAGCCTAGTTCAAACTCGTAAATCATAAGTCCCTGAATTAGACCATGTTGCATGTTCATTTGTGCAGCTTTCAAATCATATACAGAATGAAGAAATGCACAATATTTCAGCACACCAACTATGATGCTGCTACCAGGTATAGCAGGTACCCTCCACAGCTTGAACTGCTTCAGTCATGTGATATACACACCTCAAACGAGCACATACTACCAAAATATTGCAAAACTTTAGATTCAACTTCATATTACGTGATTCAATACCAAAAATTAATTAGCTCTCTGTCTTCAGGTAAGACAAGCTAAAAATAAACTGGAGACAGACTCACCACACTGCACTGAGGATAAGTTTAGAGCTACCTTGATATCTGAAGCAGTGGCTGAGAGATCTGGGCTATTTTTAGATTACCTACAATAAAATAGAACTTGGACTTATGTACCATTGAATGGATAGACATATTCATACTACTAAAGAGTGTATTACATTTTGTTGGTTCTACTCCAAGTAAAAAAAAAAAGAGATTACTCTTTTTCCTAAGAAATTTTACACCTGAAGAAGGCCATAGAATGGAACAGCCAAAATATTTTAGTAACAACAGATATAATAAATATGAGTACAATGTTATTGTTGTAGTCCCATTTTGATATCATTGATTTTAATGTAATCTTCCCATTTCCCACCTTCTTTCACTGAACTTGTCTCACACTCTCCCCACCCTCTCATTTCTGAAAATTAATAACAAACTTAAAGTTGTGGTTCTAATTTGAGAGTGTTGAAAGTAATTTCAGTATTTTGATAAAAAGTGAAATCATTTTAAGGTGCAACAATGGGACCCCAAATTTTTGTTATTAATTTTCAGAAAAAAAGTAGACATACTTGACAGCAATAGCAAAAATGTAAGGTAGAGGACAACAAAAATTGAAAAAGATCTAAATGGGTCCATAACTTTAACATTGTACCCACAAATGAATTTGCTAATTAAAGCAAGTCTTAAAATGAATAACTGCATTTACATTTGGAGCAATCAGATTTATTTTCACTGAAATTCAAATAACTTCTTAAGATTTATTTCCTTGTTCATTTTTTATTGAACTTTGTAGCTTCCAAATTTTCTGTCAAAACATAAACAAATATATTTATTGAATATAGGACACGAAAGCTAAAACAGATTAACCCTTTTAATTTTGGAATTACGTCTTAATCATATTTTCTCCTTCTTTTTTCACTTTTTATTTATTTGTTCATTCAATAACTAATTTTTTGGGATTAGTTTTTGCCTTTCATTCTTAAAGTTACCACCTGTTAATTATGCATTGTTTCTTTGATTGGGGGGGAGTATTTGCTTTTTTGTTTTTTATATTCTTTTTTGTTTTTGTTTTTGACAAAATATTTGATATTAATACTATTTGTTTTTTTTTTAATGAAACCACTTTCTACTTTTTCCAATTGCCAGATATCTTAACAAAAAGTTCTCATCACTGGCATGCCATGATGGTTGATAGAGAAGATAGTTAAATGAGTGACGATTTGAACAAATCATTCTACCATATTTATCTTATCTGCCCAGGCAGTCACTTTATAAAGTTGTTACCTTCATTGTCAACTTTGATGGTAGTTAATGTTCCTAGATACACAAAGTACTTTATTTACTATTACATAATCTGTTGCTTGTTAATTACCACCTGTTTTACAAGATGTATTGCCTTGAATTTTCAACTTATTTTTTATTATGTTCTTTGATGGTCATTGATCTTCTAGTCTAATTGATACAAGGACTTAAGAAATATTATCCAATTCATTTTTCTTTATAAGGGAATTTTATATTTGGAGCAACCAAGAGGAAAAATATATAATGGCGAAAGAAAGAAACTTTGAATAAGGAAGAAAGATTCTTCTTCACACTTCATCCACATGGAAAAGTTACCTGGGTGGCAACATTCAGTATTGAGCTGCACTGCTGGGAAATATGTCTCCCTTGGTGTTCTACTCACTTGTCTCTTTCTTCGTGTCAGCTTATCATTAATACTCTCTCCCTTCCACTGCTCATGTAACTTAGTTCAAGTATATCCCCTTTCATCAGACATTATCAACCACATTATATAACTTTCTTTGGCTAAGCCATGTCAAATTACAATTACAATTAGAATCTAACTTAAATAAAAGTTACCAACATAGATATTTCAATTTCTGCTCTAAGTGACCATTTTGTAATGATACAATATATATATATATATATATATATATATATATGTAATAATGATAATAAATAGATATATATTATATATATATTTAATCCATGAAAAATATTGTTCTGCAACCTAAGGTTTCATGAAGTTTATAACAACATTCATCAGGCAGTTAAGAAGATGGAATGAAATTGAAAATCAAAAATGCGACAAAATACAGACAAAAAGCCGTTAAGATTTCGTTTATGTGTGGTTGTAAGTATGTGAGTGTATATAATGTGGGTGTATGTGTGTGCATGTGGATACGTGTTTTTAAGTTAAGTCAAGCCAGGAACATAAAGCGTTGGTTATAGCAGAAATGGGTTACAAATATATATACATTTGTTGCAATATATTCTTTCGTTGACAGTGGGACAAATTATCATCACTGCAAGTTGTGGGAAATGAGTGAGAATCTGATTTGTAAAGGTGTATGGTCTATATATGGTGTGTGTGTATATATATATATATATATATATATATATGTATATTATAGAACTAGAAGAAAACCTGCACTGTTGGCCTGGCTTAGAATATGCTGATTATATCTCCTGCAGAAGAATACCCCCCCAAGAAGCGGGTGTCCTGATGGTGAGGTTCCAGTTCTGGAGCTCGGAAGAGTGTGTACAACTCCCCTTCATTACTATTACTCCCAGGTCTACTCAGACCTGGATTGGTAGTGTGTCTGTGATGGTCTCATCTGTGGCTCAAATAGATATATTTAAAAATTGTTCATATTCAGTAGGACTGTGTACAAAAAAACTCTTAAGCAA
Organism: Sepioteuthis lessoniana; assembly: GCA_963585895.1. Lineage (NCBI taxonomy): Eukaryota > Metazoa > Mollusca > Cephalopoda > Myopsida > Loliginidae > Sepioteuthis > Sepioteuthis lessoniana. The sequence continues at coordinate 6,807,737 of OY757906.1, forward strand.
CAATTACACAAAAGATGTAAATATGAACGTGATTCCCTAACCTCTAGGCATAAAATGACCCTAGACAGGTTGAAATACCATTAAAATCAATCATAAAAGAGAACTTATAGGTTATGGTTCAAACAGCAAACTCGTGAACAAATTCCAATTTGAGTTAAATACTGAGTTGCTAATATTTCTCATCAAAAATATTCAAGCTCATGTCATGTATCAGTTACCTACTAATAAGGTCTGTCACATTAATAAATTTCTCTTTCAATAGCTGATCTAGTGCTGGTAATAGTTTATTTGGAACACAAATGTTTCAACAATTCTAATAGATTATAGTTTAGAATTTCTAATTCAGTTTTAAGGATAGTTAATGATATCTGATGAGTTAAAAGTACTTTGTCTAACAATTTCTTCCTTCATTATCATTTTTTTAAAGAGGTAACTGATAATGAAGGTGGAAATTGATTAGGACTATATGCTTATGAGATTCTTGCAAACAAACAACCAAATATTCATATAATGTCATACTATCACATGATATTATATTTGTATATTTATCATATATAATATTAATATCTTCCAAGCCTCTGCTTCCAGCATCTGAATGAACATCAACAAAACACATTAGGTTTTTTCTATGTTTTTGCTAAACCCACCAACAGTATTTCATACAAAAGTCTTATAACATCCTTAGTTGTTTTAAATTTTGGCAATAGCAAAAAAAGATTTATTTTAACAAATCTCTTTAGTTGATAATTGTTGTTAATTTTCAAAGAAAAAACATCCTAATGAAAACACCAAATACATAAAAATTTCTTTAAATTCAAAAACAATAATTGTCCCTTGAAAATGACTAATATAATTATTGGTTATACTCTAAGGGAAAAAAAGAGACTCCTCTCTTTCTATACAAATTTCACACCTGAAGAATACCACTGAATGGACCAGGAAGAAAAATTTGGACAATTTCTGGATAAGCTTTAAGAAAACATTCATAATCTAGTGCAAAAAAAAAAATTAAGAGACAAAAATAATATTAAAGTAAACCTTGAGAGATTGCTACCAAAATGTAGTTTATTTAAATATCTATATTTGTATTTAATCATGGATTATAAATTAAATTTTACAAAGTACTTTAATTGAATATCTGACTTTCTTAATGGGACTCAATAAAAAGTTATGAATTAAAACAGTTCCTTTAAACTTAAACAGCCAAGTGTTTAATATTATAAAATGACTCAAGTGTTTAATATTTCAAAATACCCTAAGTGTTTAATATTATAAAATCACCCAAGTATTAAATATTATAAAATGACTGAATAATAAAACAATATAAAAACATAAATCTTAATTTCTTTGATATGAATATTTACTAAGCTTAATTTGACACAAGGTCAAATTAGAGAAAATGAGTGTTAAAAAGATTGTCTTATACCAATTTTCCATGTGAGAAGAATTTGCCTGTTGCCCTGAAAATCATCATTAATAATCCTGACTTTTTATCTAAGCTGAAACCTCAAATGCTGGTAGAAAATAGGAAGCCATCTTGGTTATTACACAGACTGTGACTTGTCTCTCTTGATATTTTACATCTCTAGATATATGAATTGATCAGTTGCAGATTTTGGTTTAGATCAGGTTTACATCCCAAATTATTTGTTTCATGTAAACCCTGTTCTAATAAAACTTTCTATGAGATAAAGAGAATATGAGAATATTTAATGATTTTGCCCAATTATCACCAAATTCCTAGGGCCGTGCTATGTGCAACTATGATCTAATTCAACTCTCTATTTGCTGGGCCATACTTTCCAAACTCTGATAAATTTTACAGTGAAATTTTTCATTATTTTGAAACCAAATTAGGATATTTTTGCCATATATTTTATTCTAATTGTTGCCCTGCAAACTCATAGACATAAATAATATCAGTCACTTTGAACTGAATAAATTCTGAAAGAGATTATGTATGAATCAGAATTGTGCAAAATTACTGAGATTGATAGGGGGAATTTGGGTCATGATGTGTCAAATACAGACAATACAAATTGCAATAATACTTCATAGAAAAAAGACAGGAAATTTACTGATTTTATTCCGAAAATGTTCTGACACCAGTTTACCATAATATTTACATTGATTGTCATAATATTTGGGGGGCTTTAAAGGTTTTGAATTAACATTTTTGAAACAGTCATTTTTTTTTTTTAGAAAATACAACTATAAGAACAACCAAAAATTTGTAACTGCAACAGTGAAAGGATTAATAATTCTGAATTTAGGGACAGTATTAATCCATGGAGGAGTATTTGTGAAAGTAACAGAAAATGAATTGCTGAAAAGTGAATTATGGGAAGAAACAAAATGAAAGTGAGAAGATAGGTAGATAAATTCTGATGAAAAACTTGTCTTCAGGTTAATAAGATGAATAAAACCAATAAGCATTATCGACAATTGTATATGAACATGACTGTCTTCATATAATCAAACTGTACTGAAAAAAAAAGAATGAACGGAAATACCAGTTTTATCGTACAAAAACATCAAAGTTAAAATGAAAAATGTTCTTTTATTCTTATTTCATTTTTTCCACATATTTCTTTTATTATTACAAATGGAAATAAATTCCAAGTGAACTTTCTTATTTTTATCCTGCATCAATTAAGTCGGTTATTTTATTTATTTTTCTTTTTTTTCTTTTTTTTTCTTTTTTTTCAAATTCTGAAATCAGATAATTCCACCATTTGTCACTTGTTTGTTTTTGTTTTCTTTTCATTTTACTTCTTTATTTCTTTGCAAAAAAAAACGAATCAATGAAGAATCTCATTTTCTTTACTTTTGATAAATGGTTAGTCAACATGATCTGAAAACTAGATCACTATTTTTATAACACATATAAAAGTAGAACCATAAATATCTATAAAGTACATAATTTAATACATAAAATTTAATAATGATTTTATGATAAAAAAATATTACTTTTAATGCACTTATATACATGTTAGTGAGTTATATATATATATATATATATATATATATATATATATATATATATATAAAGCTCCATGAAACCCAGGGTCGCAGTCTATATTTCATGAATTAAATATATATATATATCTAATATATATTTATTTATTATTATTATATAATAGCTCTATCCTAGATATTGAGCACTCTCCATATTATATTGCACTTGTTTTAACACATACCCACAAAGTGATTTAATGACAACCAACGCTCTTATAATATATATATATATATATATATATATAATACACAATATTTTTCAAGTATTATATAAGATGATAAAACAGGATAAAAACTTATGATTAAAGTTTCACATTCATTTAGAATATTAGCTCACCTGAGAATTGACAATGTGAAACTGAGTTGTGATTTTTTTCACCTTATTTTATTATTTTCTACTTGAAATATATTGATATTGCTGTATAAGGGTTATTTAGGCTATTTGGTTTAACGGCATATTGATCTTTATGGGTTATTTAATGCCACATCCTATTTATGCATATATGATTTTTTTAGTGAATAGTTTGTAGGTAACATTTTTAAACAAGCCAGAGCTTATTTGTTTGCACATAGTTAAATGGCTTCAAGTATTGCTATTTATTATTTGCACACATTTAAATGGTTTCATGTATTGCTATATAATTCTAATAGTTCTATTTGCCACAGTTGAATGATTTCAAGCCTTCCTATCTAATACTAGTAATTCAATTTGATATTACTCATTTGTTTACGCACAGATGTTTTAAGTATAGTAAATGATGAAATGGTTCTATTTGATCCTAACAGGTACTACAACCAGGTCAGAGCAAACCTGTGAGTAATCGCAATGAAAGGGCTCTCCACATTTCCCAAAGCTCCTGGGCTGGAGCTTCACCATCAGATGACATTTAGTGTCATATCCAGGACATTTGTTTTTTGGGAGGGCAATGAATTTTCTGGATATCCCTCTGCAGAGATGCAGTCAGCATATTCTCCAGCCCTACCTGACTGGGCTAGCTCTGTAAAGATTTTGCAAATCAAAAACACTTTTAGCATTAAATTTTAATAAAAGCATTATATATTACATCATATATATATATATATATATATATATATATATATATATATATATATAAAGTCCATAATTTTATGATTTTAAAAAGCATTTATTTTACACAATAAATATTTATTTTTCAATATAATCTCCTTCATTGTCAGTATACTTAACTCATCACTTCTCTATAAATCCCATAAATTGAACATTATTCCATGAAAATTTCAGATGAAAATTCCATTGTTATATTCTCTATCAACTATTCAACTTTAACATTAATCCTTGTGATTTTAATCTTTTAGGGTTTTACTATTTCAGAATTTAATGTTATAAAAGTGCAGACTCATTTAAAAATGTAAAAATTCAATTAAAAAAATTACTTTAATTAATTTTTTACATTTTTAAACGAGTCTGCACTTTTATAACATTAAATTCTAAAATAGTAAAACCCTAAGAGATTAAAATCACAAGGATTAATGTTAAAGATTCAATGAGAGATTTAAAGATGATTTTGTGCATTTCTTATTGCTATTGATATAGTTTCTATTCAAAATAAAGTTGAGTAGTTGATAGAGAATATTACTCAGAGGAATTTACATATGAAATTTTCACTGAATAAAGTTTTTTAAATAAAAAAAGAAGTAAAAAAAATTAAAAGTTAAAAGAAAATGCTTGTCAAACTTAATGCTTTTCTATCCTCTGTCTTTCATAATGTTACCAGGACAATTTATTTAAGATTATTGATATGTAGCAACAGAATATTAACTCTGAATTCATTTAAATCTTTATTACTGAAATTCTTTTATATTTTGTTTTAGGAAGGTCAAAGGGTGTTTTTTTTTGTGTGTAAAACTGAAATTATACTGAGATTAAAATATCTTAATGAATCAACCCTTGTAAACTCAAACAAATCTAAATCTGTCAGAGTTAAAAAAAATAATTTTTACCCAAAAAATAAATAGGTACCACATCTTAAACATTTCTACATTCTCCTCTTCTCTTTTGTCTCTTCCTACTCCTTCACTTGTTCCTCTTCATCCGTGTCTTTTATTGGTTTTTATATCTGGGAGCCAACCATTAGCATCATTTTAAGATTCATTTGCTTCACCTTCAGAGGAAATATTATGAAGTGTCTCCTCATTAAGATGTGATTTATCATTCAGACAACAGGATACAATTGTAATGTATCATCATGGATAAAGTATTCATTCCATCTCTTCTTAGAGATCAGTAATGAGATGTCCAATGAAATCAGTATTGATACAGAAAATCTATAACTATTTGTTATTAGAGTAACTGGGACAGAAAGTGAAGTGTCCATGTCATTCAAATCCACAAAATGTCAAGTTGAAAAGAGAAAAGGCTAATATATTGCAGACAGAAAATGTATTCTCATTCAGAAAAAAAAAAGACAAGATATACCGGATCAATTTTAAGTTCACATTCAAATCTCAGATATCCACATTAAGAATTAAACAAGACTCAATCATGTTTTTAAAATCCCAAGTAAATCAATTTCATAATAATTACAGACAAAAATCTGAGTAGTGAATAATTGATGAGATTTTAGCATTGTCCAATAACTTGTTATGAATGTTTAGTATGTTATACAGCAAAGGTTGTATTCTCTGGTGCCAAGCTGGTGAGTTACATTACAATAAATTAATCAAGGAGAAAAAACTGATTTTCAAATGAGAAAAAAGAGAGTAGTGTCTTTATATTGATATACACTAAATATTTGATAAGCATAGCCTAGTCTGACTCAAGGCCATAAGTGTGAGACATTTAAAAATGGTCAAGAACCTTTTATACAATATTAAGTTCAGTCATAGAAATATATACACATTGTTCCAAACAAGCAGTATGTGGAAGGGGTACAAAAATTTAAAAAAGCTTATTTCATTAAAAAAAAAAAAATATCCATGTGGCATAACCATTCCTTGGCAGGGTTCAAAGAACAGACATAAAAAAAGGTCAAGAATGAGTTTCTGGGACTGCTATGAAGCACCCAATAAACATGCCCGTTCTCTACACTTATACAGATTATAAAATAGGCTATATATAATGCAACCTACAAGTTTGACTTGAAGGGTATATACAAGCACTAAACATCAAGTGACTTAATGCTGGTGAGGTACATTACAATAAACTAATCAAGGAGAAAATAACTGATTTTCAAATTAGATAAAAATAAGGGAATGTCTTTGCATTTATATATAGCATAGCTTAGTGTGAGACATTTATAAACATCAAACTCACTACACTTTTGAATTGGTACATGAGACTAGCTTACTAATCATTATTAATAGTGAAGCATCCCCTATAGTAATTTACTAAATGTTGCTTAGTCTGGCACAAGGCCACAATTGTAAGTAAATTGGTCTGCAAAACTAGCTTGTTAACCATTACACCATGACAAAGTAACCCTATATTTGCATGACTGCTTCATCCCAAATCATTTCTCGTGCAATCCAAGTAGCAAGAATAAACTTCTCATTGAATTTTCATCATAGAACAAAAAAATATCCAATACCTTTCAAAGGTTTGATCATTACAGAAAACTGATGCATTAAGTGATTGAGGTTTTCTGTTCAAATAAGCAGAAGTTTATTTGTTATTCAAGCCCCTCCTGCCCTTGTTCTGTACATCCCCCCTCCCAAGTGGGGATCAAATGTTGGCTCACATTGTCTGCAGCAGCTGTTCATCATGTTTCTCTTTACACTTGTGTTATGTGATCTCAACATGAAGGAGATTCAGGCAAAGCATTCTTTCCAAAAAACACTTTTCTTATTTCTATTTCTTGACCCCTTCTTTTTTTCTTATTATTTTAGTTTTCCTTATTTTGTGGCAAAGCTTGATCCAAAGAAGAGAATTTCTGGGATCCAGAGATGAGATAGAAAAAACTGGATATATTTCATTCCAAATGGATTAAATAACTGATATTTAGTTTCAAAGAATGATGTTGATAATTTATGGTAAAGTATTCTTCTGAAAAAGGGAATCCTAAAAATGTGCATTGCAATTCTGAAAATAGAAATATACATTTATATAATCTCTTTATCTCTCTCTCTCTCTCTCTCTCTCTCTATATATATATATATATATATATATATTATTTAAAATACAATGTGACACATACAACAATCTGGCAAATTCCTTGCAAAGGTGTAAGATAACCCCACCAAAAAAGGAGTGTCTTGGGTATGGCACTAAACAGCATTTGATGGTGAGGCTCTGGGGAATGTGGAGTACATCTTCACTGTCATTACTTCCAGGTCCACTCTGACTCAGAGTGGTTGTATCTATTAGGGTCCACCTATGGGTCTAATAGATCTGTTAAAACTCATTTGTATTCAGTAGTGCCGTGTGCAAAAAAGATGCTTAAGAAATGACTAGACAAAAAATGTAAATATGAGGTTCCAGTTCTCTAATCTCTAGGCATAAAATAACCCCAGACATGTTGATATGCCATTAAAATCAATCAATCAATCAGTCTTGAGACAAATGAAATAAACTTTTCAAGATTGTATTCAAAACTATACTTCAAATTATAGAGCACTCTATATTTCATAACAAGAAGACAATAAAATACTTATACTATGATGTAATGAATATGCATACACCTGGGGTCCCCCCCATCACAGTAATATGATTGGCTAGTGTCAGTCATGAATACAGACCAATGTCAAGGTACATTGACTACAACTACGACTACGAACATCCAATGTCGGTACAAACACACGTCTAGTACCAGTACGATTAGCTACCTGCTTGATTGTACTAAACCTGTTACAGTAGCCAAACCACTCAGCTACTTTGATTAAATATATCCCTTCCCGGGATATATTATACTATATATCAAGGGAGTCCTCATTGTGTAGTGGCTAACTTGCTGGACTATAACATCATAGTGAGTGAGTTTGAACTTCAATCATCCTAGTACATTCACTTTTGGACTTATACTCTTGAGAAATAAACTTCCTTATCCCTCCAACTGTAGGTTAAATAGTAACACTACTGTTCTTAAATAATCCACAAAGGTTGATATGCCATTTAACAAAGAAACCAAACCATGTACTTTGGTGTTAGGGTCTTGAATATTAAGTACAAATGACCAGTGAATTGTCACTTGAGCATGAACATTTCTATTTAATGATTGTGGCTTACAAGTTTTTTTTATATCTGTGTTGTTTGTCCAGAGTCGCCCAATCCTGATGTGTATTTAAGTCACATGGCTTAATTACCAGTATTGACCTCATTCAATTATGTGTTTCGCTGAAATGTTTCTTCAACACAACATCTTAAAGTTTTATCTTTACTTAGCCATGCTCTAGAATATATTATAACATTAAATAGCTGATATTTGGATTCCAGTCTTGGAGACTAGTGCCAGGATAAAAGATTCTGCTTAAAAGTAATTCTAAAGATGTGTGTGTGGCAATTTTGAAAGTGAAGAAAAAAAAAACAGAACACTTTTGATGGAAATTTTATTTATATATATTTGACAAGAAAACAAAAATTAAACTGAATATTCATCGATGGGATGTTGAGAATCAATATTATTTGATCCAAATAAAAAGTAAAAAGAAATTTTTATCATTTTGTAGGTTTGTCTTTTCTGTCGAGTCTAATTGTTTATTCAAAATGGCATCCAAATTTTATAAATATCAAGAAGAACTCTGTTTAATGTCACTTAACTTGTATACATTGCAGCCTATTTTATTTTTATAATTTGTTAACAGCTATTTTTATTTCAAAGAAATTAATTTCCTACTGTTCAAAACAGAAAAGCCCATAAGTATCAAAAATTTTAAAGCCAGAGGGTTTTCCTTTGTGAAATTAGGCTAGACAGAAATGAGATATAGACATGAATTAGCTTCATGCTGCAAAGAATTTTTGTATTTTTACAATTGTGTTTTAAATAAAATAAATTAGGACAATCAGAATGAGATAGAGACATGAATTTGGCAAATCAGAATGAGATAGAGACAAGAATTAGACAAATCAGAATGAAATAGACAAGAATTAGGCAAATCAGAATGAAATAGACAAGAATTAGGCAAATCAGAATGAAATAGACATGAATTAGACCAATCAGAATGAGATAGAGACATGAATTTGGCAAATCAGAATGAGATAGAGACAAGAATTAGACAAATCAGAATGAAATAGACAAGAATTAGGCAAATCAGATTGAAATAGACATGAATTAGACCAATCAGAATGAGATAGAGACATGAATTAGACCAATCAGAATGAGATAGAGACATGAATTAGACAAATCAGAATGAGATAGAGACATGAATTAGGCCAATCAGAATGAGATAGAGACATGAATTAGGCCAATCAGAATGAGATAGAGATATGAATTCGGCCAATCAGAATGAAATAGACATGAATTAGGCCAATCAGAATGAGATAGAGATATGAATTCAGATCAATAATAATAAGTTATTTAAGAAATTATTTCAAACTGAGTATTTTCACTATTATTCATTATGAGTTTTCTTGTTTTTATTGGCAATGATTAGATTAAGTTATTTCACTTTTTTTTCTGCATTGTTGCTGGAACTAGGAATATACTGACTGTATCCCTTACAGAGGGTTAAAATACACCCTCTCCAAAAAAAGGGGTGCTTTCAATATGACACTCAACTGCAAGTTACTCCACTCTTGGTTTTGAATTAAGAGTTATTCTTTTTTTAAACTGATTGTTCAGCCAAGGCTAGCAAGCACAGACTGCCCTACTATTTAACTTCCAGCTGAGAGATGAAGTTATCTTTCTTAAGCAAACATAAACTGTTATAACCAGAACTTGAACTCAGTTTACCAATTCCATTAACAGTTTGGCTACTTACGCCTTTTTATTCCGAGTTTTATTTCATCTTATTAATGTTACATTGTAGATTAAGTGTTTTCCCTTTTGTTTTATTACTAGTTTTATTTTGTTTTATTAGTATTGCTTTTTCTCCACAACACTGTGTTAACAAACTGTTTCAACAAACAGCAAAAAAACAGAAATAACTTTTGACAAGACAATTTTACATCTCACATTTCAAGAGTTCATCTTTCCTACAAACTTGGATGATTAAACAGAAAACAGATCTATAATTATTTGTCAACACTTTAGTTTCCAATTCTAAAAACCAATTTTATTACTTTTTATGATAGTCTTAATTCTTTTAAAGAAATCATTTTCACTGGGGTTTTTTTGTAATCATTTTATTTTATTGCTAATTCTACTTTATCTTATTAATGTTGTTTTTTAATGTTGGATCCATGAATTCATGTTACCAGGGTGAATCTAAGTACTGCCAGTGGTCCGCTCTGTTAAGTTCAGGGTCGTGTGTGTCTGAGATGACAAAACTTTACAAATAAAAAATGGAAAATGAATGAATCAAACAGAATAAAAACATTCCGGTAATCTCATCAGTAATGTAATACAATCCCTATAGATTGTAGATTTTATTCCTGGTTTTGTCCTAGACTTCAAACATGGTCAGCTTTCCAGCTCAGAGCCTAGACACTCACATCCATTTGCTGCCAAAACTACTGGTGAAAAGAGAGAGCTAGTTACATACATGTGCATGTAGGAGAGGGCAGGTTCTATCTATGTATTAATAAATAAGACCGATAACTCCTATTCTCTGATGTGAAATCAGAGTGCTCACAATAGATAAAGCCCAGGAGTGAAGTAGGTTAACATGAAATTGAAAGGAAATTTCTGAGCCATGTTTGTTCTTCTCTCTCTTTCTCCTCTTTTCTCAGTAATGTAAAACCCCTCCTTCTTCCTTACCTTTTTTTTCATATTTATCCCTTTATGTAAATAATCTTGAAGAAAAAGAAACTTATGACAGTTACTTGCTAGTAAAATAATAATGGTAGAGAGGATTAGAGGAAGGCGTGAGCTGAAGTGGTTAAGACAATGTCCATAACAAAATGGATTCACAAGATGTGGGATGTTAGTTCAAGTCTTATTAAAAGCTGCTTCTTTGTTATAGAGTTCACACTGTTTGAGTTGAATTGAAAGTATCAACCCAGACTTTTGTGATAAAAAGCAACAATAAAATAGAGTAAAAATATTAACGAAATTATTCTATTCCTTTTTCTTGATAGTTCTTACATTTGTGTTGCGGAGCCGATAAGTATGTCGACCCCGCAAATGAGTTATGTGAATGAGAACAGCCAAAGCAATATGAAGGAACAAAGGCGAGATAACAATTATAACGAGAGACAATTTATTTGTCGTATTTACAAGCGTGTATGTAAATGTCCGTGGCGGTTGTATGTAGTCTTCAGCTAGGATGGGTTACATCGTTAGCTGGTATAGTCGCGTTGTAGAGGTTCGCAGCTGGACGTTCGACGAGGGTAGCTGGCGTAGGTCGAGTCGTGGAGATACAGCTGGATGTTTGGTGCTAGTAAGCTGAGATTCGGTCGGGTTGTTGGATACCGTTGGATAGTCGTCGCGGGCAGCTGAGGTCGGTCGAGGTTGGTAGATCGATATTCCCGGTTATGACGGTATGTTGGGTTAACCAAAGGTGTGTCGATCCGGCTGCTGGCTCGTATGGCGGGTCGTACGTGAGCCAGATGTTGCAGTGGTAGAACAGTCCATAACAGCGAGTCGTTTTGTGGACTGCGTTGTACCTTGCAAGAGTGTCGAGGTCGAGGAAAGGCTAGAGCTTTGCCAGGCCCCCTAGCCGTGCGGACGTATCGGACAGGAGCGAAAGCTTTGCCGTGTCAAAGCCATGCAGACGATGGCTATGGCTAGGTTCGCGCCAAAGCCGTGCGGACGTATCGGACGGGAGCGAAGGCTTTGCCGTGCCAAAGCCGTGCGGATGAATCGGACGGGAGTGAAGGCTTTGTCGGGTCAAAGCCGTGCAGACGAATCAGATGGAAGCGAAGGCTTTGTCAGGTCAAAGCCGTGCGGATGAATCGGACGGGAGCGAAGGCTTTGCCGTGCCAAAGCCGTGCGGTCGATGGCTATGGCTAGGTTCGTGCCAAAGCCGTGCGGACAGGAGCGAAGGCTTTGTCGTGTCAAAGCCGTGCTGACGAGCGGACAGGAGCGAAGGCTTTGTTGTGTCAAAGCCGTGCGGACAGGAGCGAAGGCTTTGTCGGGTCAAAGCCGTGCGGACGATGGCTATGGCTAGGTTCGCGCCAAAGCCGTGCGGACGAGTGGACAGGCCAGGAGGCCGAGGCTAAGATGGGTGTTATCTTAGCGCTGCGCAGATAGCGAAGCGGTAGCTAAAGGCTGGACTGTGCCATTAGCGTTGCGCAGCTTATCGGACAATCGGAACCGAGCGAGGGTAAGACCGGTTGGTCTTAGAATCCGTCTTCGTGTTTGCCACCTGGCCGTCTATTTCGACTGGTCATTACTGATCGCCAGAGATGCTCTGACCCGCAGACAGAGACCTCTTATGGTCCTTAAAAGGACCTTTGTGCATACCTATGTAGGTGGGAGAAAGGCAGATCTACCACGAGAAGTGGGACCAACGCCGGAAGGTAAGGTGAATGCGACCGCACAAAATGCAGGATTCCTCCTTAAATGAGCTTCGCGAAGAGCTAGCCGACGAGCGTTGAAAAAGGGCCTGTTGATATGACAAAAATGCTGTGACACACAGCTCCAGCCGCGTGAATATAAAATTCTTTGATAAAAAATGAGTGTAGCCATTAAGTATTTTCTTTACCTACTATAAGCTGGCGGCGACTATTAGTTCCAGTTTTATCACGTTATTTTTGGCCGAAGTGCTTTGTAAATATTGTTAATTTTAATTCATCCTTTTCTTTTAGCTGTCACAAGGTGTCAAGGTCGTTAGAAAGAAAAAGGGCTTAGTCAGTTCCGGCCGTACCCGGATATAATTGCCCTACAGCGGGCGTGTAACTTGATCCGTTTATGTTTATCGGCAGGTCGCGGCATTTGCATATAAATTTCATACGCTGAATGTAACAATAATTGTGAAACAAAAGTGGTAGTAAAAAAATCCAGGATATTTTGAAAGTAACAATAAAAAGATGAAATAAAACTTCTCTTATTTTTGTATATTTCACATCCAGTTGGAGTTTGCACCTATGTGTGTTCTTATAATTATCTCCTCTTTACTTCTACATGGAGCCTATGACCTTTTCCAATGTCCCTGTTGAACTTTTCTGATAATAATATCTCGTGGGTCATGCCTCTGAAATTTCAAATTCATCACTTGAGAGGAGTAACAGATTTTCTCTCTCTCTCTCTCTCTCTCTCTCTCTCTCTCTCTCTCTCTCTCAGACTTAATGACATTTCAAGACAATTGATACCTGAGGAAGGCCGGTGGGTACAGAAATGAAATGTTGTGATAAAATAAAACAAAGATAGGGAAATAAGTTCAAACTAACCAATGATTAAAATACCTCATTTAACAAAATTTAAATAAAAGCAATATTGTTAAAAAATTACAGTGGTGCCAGTTTGAGGCATATTTGAAAATGCCCCTCTTTTAGGCTTCTGGCAGAATGGAGACTCTAAAAACCTTTACAAACATAATTTCACTTTTTACTTTTCTACTGACATGATACAATAAAAAAAATCTCACTAAATATTGGAGTGGTTGTTGAATGTGTCAAGCCTATCCATGACCTCCAGATCTCTGGCTACACCAATAGGATCTGTAAAATTGGATATGTCTATTTCCTATAACCAATGTCCTTAGGGTACCTTGTATCTCTCTTTATGACATCCCTCAGGCCAATGGGGGTTACTTGATAGTGCCCATTTCCTCTCCTAGTAAAATGATAGGTTATTTTGTTTAAAAAGAAAGTGATACTAGAAATATGTTATTTAGATGATTCTTAGATTATTTTATTTTTATTATTTTATCTCTTTATTAGAATAAATAATTTTATTTTCATCCTTGATCTTTGCTTCTTTTTTTATATTCTTTTTAGCATTGCTTGTTTCCCTTTTTCTTTTTTCAGCATTTTCCTTTTTTGCTGTTTTGATTACTACTTTTTGAATTTTTTTCTAACATGAAATACTCTATTAAGAACTAATGATAAAATTTCTGTTAATAATTTTGACTATCATTATCTTTCATCTTCCCAATTTTAGTTGCTTTCAAATATAATGAATAAACAAAAATATACTCATAATATATATGTAATTTAATTAATTACAAATGTTAGTTCTAGACAGCATTAACCATTTGTTGGTACACTCCTTTGAAGGTTATCTAAATGTTTTCTATAGGCTTCTTGTTGCTGAAAATCTTATCACTGAGGAGCCTTTAGGGTTTTTTTTAAGCTGATGATGGAAATAGAAAATAGTGAAATTCATACCTAGATTTTTGGTCTCTTATTTTTTTTCTACGGTTGCAAGTTGTTCACACCAGTTTTAACTGGTGGCCTTTCACAGAAGTCTGAGTGACAGCAAGTCTCCTCAGGTCCCCAGGATTCTTCAAAGTATTCTAGCTGATTTTAACAGTGCTGTGGTCTAGATGGTCTTGATTCTTATTCTGATCTCCAGCTCTCCCAATCTCTCTTTTACAGGTCTTTGAGAACCATTCCAAGGGTTCCAACTACAATTGATATCCCTGTCATTTTAATGTTCCACTCTTCCACATGATCCAATTTGTCTGGGTTTTTTTTTGGGGGGTGCTTTCTTTTATTTTCTCTCAGTGGTTTACTGAAGTGGCAAAATCCACTAGATAGCAAGTTCTTTTCTTTTTGTTAATTATCACAAGGTCTGATTTTCTGGATGGGATTGGATGATCCATTTGTATCTCAAAGTCCCAGAGATTTTTGTGTGCCTCATTTTCCTGGACAAATTCCCATTTGTGTATATATCACTTGTCAGCCTGGTCAAATTTTAATCTCTTGCACAATTTCCGATGGATTAGCTTTCCCACCCAGTCATGCTTGCTCTTTTGCTTCTTCTATACCAGTTTGCTGCATTCACTTATGTGATTTACAATGTCATCTTTCTCTCCACATAACTTACACTTGCTATTCTCATGGGTCTTATCTCTTCTAGCTTTTATATCATTAATTCTTATGCAACTATTCTGAATTATTGCTCTGATCAGCACTTTGGTTTCTTTTTTCAGGTTTCCTCTGTGTAGCCATGCCCATGTGATCTCATGTGTAAATTTCCCTAGTTTGTCTTCTTAATTGTCAATGTAGTTTTTCTTGCCATTTTTGTTTTCCTGTTCACCCTTATGTTATTTTTGTTGTTACTGTTATTGGCTGTGTTACATAGTTTCTCTCTTTGCTCTTTTTTTTTTATATATTTCAAGAGTTCCTGAGTTGATCCATCCACACAATCCTCAATGCTTGCAAATCCTTTTCCTCTTTCTCTTCTTGTCATTTATAGTCTATTTATATCATCACTCAGTTGTAAAAAAAAAAAAAGACAACAAGAGAAATGATGACACTGCACACATTGTCATCAATTTTCTCATTCAGTTTTTGAGTTCTTCAGTTGTCTAACTTCTGACATTTTCCTTATTTCTATTTCTTTGATTGGATCTTCTAATATTCCCACATATTTGATGCTTTACTTATTGGATAGTTCTATTCCTTTTGTTGTTTCTTTTTTTTTTTTTTCTTTATTCATTTCAAGTACTACACATTTCAAATTCCATCCCTATATCCTAGCTGAAGATCCTAACTGTTTACATTAGTATTTCCAGCTTATTTTTATTTTTACCAAACAATCTTACATCATCTTAATGCATAAGGTTGTTGTTGTTATCATCATCATCATCATCGAGGTTACCTTCAGCAACTATTAGATTGACTCACATCCTATTTATGGATTCTATATTATAACTTAATTCAGGGTAAAAGTACTAAAAGGATAATCCAAGAAAAATTTTGGGAAATGAGCTAAAGTCAGGTTCATTTACCAAAACTTTTCTTATTCTCCAATGATCTTTGCCTCAGAAAAATAAGATCTAAAAATGTTTGGTTTCAGGTTACCATTATCACGCTTTTGACATGGATTAATTAATTTCAAATAAATAAAGGAAGTGCTCTGTAATTGCGATTTGATAATTATTACTCTTAAGGAAATATAGTAAATTGGATGAGTGTGAATGCTGACCTTATATTAATTTGCAAATTACATTGAAAATTGCTTTATTCTGTAAGTTAAAGCATTTTAGCTGTATTTCACTAAATTTTATTACTATGTCATTTCTGCTGTGTTATAGTAATGTACATATAAAAATTGGATCATTATAATTTAATATTTTAAGGGTCAATAATTTATACTCTTAATAAAAATTGTGTTTCTTATAAAATATTACATTTAAGCTTATTATATACTATAATAGAATTTTATGAAACCTATAATTTAATTATACCCATTGGTCTGATAAAATATCCATGAAAATTCTGAAGCAGAAATTATTGTTTTTTCCAGAAAAAATCATCATGATCATGTGAATAAAAAATTTTGCAATATTTTGGTAACTTATTTGTTTTATTTTTATCATTCAGGGTTTTCGGACTATTGCCTTCATCTTTATTATTATATTCACGTTTTGGTCGATATGTAAGTCTTCACAGAACTTTGAACCATGTCCTTTATTTAATCCATGCTAGTCACTTGCTCTAATTCCGTTAACTATAACTGGGTACATGTGTTAAGTATTCCTGTATTGTTACTCACCTGTGGTGAGGATTAAACCTGCAACCTCCAGATGATTGTCTCTTAGAAGCTTAGTGTTATATTCTGAGTTGTTGATATCTATAATATGAATGTTGTGGGCGAAAAATGCGTATGGTTGCAAAACAAAGAACGTATAGGTACTCACAATAACACAGTAATGATGTTATAGAAAATTTTTATAAATAGATTAAGTACAGAGAGTAGAATGGAGAAATATGTTCACAGTTAAAGAATGAATTCAGTGGTAGTAGTTAGAAAGTTCATGTACTGCCCTTGTCTCGTGGTGAAGGGATGGTTTTCTCGGAATTAGGGCAGCATTCGTAGCGGCGGCAATCGTTTGATGTATCGGAGGACAGGCGCCGGACGGTGGCGAAGAATCTTTAACACGAGTCGTGTGAAAGAACAAGTCTGGTGATAATTATTTGGTCCGTCTATTTATATATTTTCTGTAGGCTCAGAAACGGCAATTTTTGTGGCCCGCGGGAAGCGTTCCGATTGGATATTTATTAATGTATTTTTTTTTTTTGTTAATTTATCGCAAACAGAAGTTCTGCGCGGAGCCCATGCGTGAGCGACTAACTTTTCATTTTGAGTTGAGAACTCGAAGTGGTAACTTCCGTTTTTTTTTCTTTTCTTCTTCTTTTCTTTCTTTTTGTTTTTTCAAATCAAGGCAAGATCTCGTCTTGTAACATTAGGAAACCAACACCTACAACCGTTATGCTATGCGTCCTGCTGGACAGTTCAGAGTGAATTTTTGGGACTTGTAAACTTAATGTTCTTACAACACCATGAATTACTACTATTATGAAATCCTGAGTTCAACAAGAAACACCTGAAGAAGACTAGAGGACATGTTGGACGAAACATTGTGAATATAACAATAAAGATGAAGACAATAGTTTGAAAACCCTGAACCATAAAAATCATCAAGCTTGGTCTCAGAAATTCAGACGACTATTATTTGTTTTATTTAAGTTACAACAAAAGCAGCTCAGCATTCAAAGTAGATGCCATCATGTTACACTGTCTGAAACCACTTTTCTGCCTGTTCTTTGATCCCATGCTGATACTAGTTCTTGTCCTTTGAGGCAAAGAACTCCTTCACTGAAGCTTCCACTTCCACTTGGTTGTTGAAACATCACTAGTGCAGGAAGCGGGCTGTAGATTGCTGTTGATGGCATCAGTTTGATTCCCTCAAGTTCCTGGAGGTTATAAAGAAAATAACAGATATGGAAATATTGCAAAACTTTTGATTCACTCGAGTATTTTAGTATTAAAATAATATTGAAAAATAAATAAACATATAATTTTTTTTGTTAGACCTTCTTTTCTTTTTTTTTTCTTTTTTGTTTCAATGAAAACTTTTTTTACTGGGTTAATTTACACAAAACATGGATCTTTCCCCAAATCACTTGAAGTGATTTAGCCCAGTCAGCTAGGGGTGGAGAATACACCAGGTAAGATGCCCACTCTAAATCACTTGAAGTGATCTAGCCCAGTTAACCAGAGGTAAGATTGCCCCCCCCCCTTAAATCAGAGTGGTCTAGCCCAGTCAACTGGGGCTGTAGAATACACCAACAGTATCTCTGCAGAGGAGTAAGATACCTCCTTCCAAATCATTTGAAGTGAGTTAGCCCAATTAACTGAGGCTATAGATACACTGTATCTCTGCAGAGGAGTAAGACGCTCCCTCCCTTAATCACTCGAAGTGATTTAGCCCAGTCAACTGGGGCTGTAGAACCTCCCCCCACATCAGTGTTCTGATTATGACACTAAACAATCTGGTGGTGAGGCTCTAGTAATGCTGAAGATCTGGTGAATGTGGAGTACCCTTTTATTGCCATTGCTTCCTGATGCACTCTGGTCCGGACTGGTCAAATAGAATTGTTTGACTTTTAAACTGTGTGCAAACAAATGACTTATACTAAACTAAATTGTTTGAAATAGAACTGTTTGATCATTTAACTGTGTAAACAAATGACTGTTATTGAATTGTTAGTAATACATAGCAATACTTGGAATCATTTAACTGTGTGCCAAAAGTGAATTGTTAGTGTTACATAGCGATGCTTGAAACCATTTAAATGTGTGCAAATAATCATTTGTTTGCACTCACTTAAATGGTTTCAAACATTACTTACATAAATAGTTTTAATTCTAAATAGAATTAGTCGAATTACAATATTTGGAACCATTTAACTGTGTGAAAATAATAGTAATACTTGTGTGTAGGCGGATTAGCTCAGACTCATTTAAAATTAGATGACCTACAAACTACTAACTTACCAGTCATATCTATAACCATTTAACTGTAAATGAATTCTGGCTCATCTATAAATGTTACCTATAAATCATTCACTTACAAATCTTATATACTTGATATATATGTATAAAGAGGATTTTGCATTAAATAACCAACAATGTTTGATATGCCATAAAATCCAACCATACCAAATCATAATACATTGAATTGTTATTCTTAAGTATTAGTAAACAGCACAAATCATAAGTAAAGGATATTTTTATTTGAGCAGGAAGTGAGAGAGTGTCACATGACCTTGTTTACAGCAATGATTACTTTAAACAGTAAAATGAAACTTGATAATATTGTCTATTTTGTTCATGATTAGCTGCAACGAAAAGCAACTGATATTTAGATGAAAATAATACTCGTCCTAAATTAAGAATATCTCACACTATTTTTATTTCTATCACAAGCTTTACAATACTTTATTATTGTTGCATTTTAGCTCAACATTTTTAATTGATAAAATTTCACAATGAAATAAAAGTTACAAAAAATGAAATAAAAGTTACAAAAAAAATAAAAGAATAGAAATTTTCATTCAAAATTTTTTTTAAAATATCACCCTCCCAATATAGCCATGTTGACGTTTTACTGAAAAACAACAAAAAAAAAACCCCCAACTCTCTGATATTCTGAGACAGTCTTTATTACTATCAATAAGCAAAATAATCTTTACTTGATATAACTATTCAAAATAACAATTTTGAAACTTGTTTCCTTTCTAACTTAGAACCTTCTAGGTTGTTGAGCTGCCCTCAGTGACCTATCTCACTACCATCTGATTCTTTGAGATATTGATTTTGCTATATTTTGCTATTGTTTTTTTTTGTTTTGTTTTGTTTTGTTTTGTTTTTTTTGTTTTTTTTTCCTGCTTTTGTTTAATCAGATGATATTTTTGTCTATTTTGTTCATTACATTGCAGATCCTGGTGAAGAGCATTTTAAGACAAAAGTCCTTCAAGAATCCCTACAGGTCTTACTACCGGGGAGAGCTAAAAAAGAGTGGTCGTTCACACTCAGCCCCTGAATCATTCCTTGGTCTCTTCAGAAGGTTTGTACCCACCCACCCCTAAGAGCAGTCAGTCTAGTCACTTAGTACCAAGTAGTCAGCTCACTATTAGTTCTGCTACGAGATGCATTGATAAAAAATATGTATCAAATTTTACATAACTGGACTTGCTACTTCCATTATCTCAGTATTAATTCTGTGGCTTCTAAAATATTTCTTTTTGTAGAGCGGATGAAGATTATATATGGAACTGTGACTAAAGTTCAATAAATATTGTCTTTATTACCTTTCTGTATTAGACATTTATAAGACTTAGCAATGTTCTTAATGTCTTTTAAGTTATAGAAAACTAATATCATGAAAAAGAAAATTAATCTTCATTCATCCAAAGTAATTATTGCGATTGTTTAGTAAAGAAATAAATTTTTAAATGTAGAAAGTGAAGTTTATTAAATCATATGATTACCACAGGTTCTGCTTTTTTTTTTTTTTTTTTAAAGACAGAAAAATTGCTTTGCCTTATGTAAACTATCCTGTTATTTGTTTTTTCAAAAATCAAATGAATAATCACATTTTAATTAATTTTTGTTTTTTATCAGTGACAATTTCTATAGTTCTGTGCCCCCTAAAATCTAAATATTAGCCTCAGAATAAATGAGGAATGAAGAATTAGTAAAATACCAGGTTATGTAAAGTTTGATCAGAAAAACTCTTCATGAGAGAAGTGACCAATAAGGCTTGAGTAAAACTGACAAATAGATTAGAGTGTATATATATATATATATATATATATATATATATATACATGCACACAAACACATTATTGATTTGTAGGTTAGAATTGTGTTCATTAATACCTGATACTCCTTGCCCCACCCTGTCACCTACACTTCATTGCAAATCTCCCTGGGTGTGCTTTTGACAATGGTTAGTGGTTACCTTTTTTTTTTTCTTTTTTTTTTAGTACCCTGCATCTGTATCTTACCATTGCATTTCTGCTGCTGCTGATGTAGTGTTGAAGCAAAAAGTTTTCTTCTGGTTCACTTGTACAAAAAAAAATTACTTGGTTCTGACAACATTACAGTCATTGTTGTTGGTGGTATTTACATAGGAAATAAGAAAGTGTATAATGACCCTGTTTGCAGCAATAATTGGTTTATTATTTGAATTAGTAGTAAAATGAAACTTGAGAATTTTGGGGAGGTGATAGTAAATGAGTATAAACCTTAAATTAGAGTAGTAGTAGTACTACTAATAATAATAATAATAATTATTAATATTATTATTAATAATAATAATAAAAATTAGAGTTATATTATTATTTCCAAAACTATAATTCCATTTATTATTTCTTTATACAACTCTTGAATAAACAAATTTTATAATTTGTATTACATAAGATTTTATCTCTCTCTCTCGCTCTCTCTCTCTCTCTCTCTCGGACACACACACAGAAATATAAGTGAACAAATTGTTTAAAAATGCTTTTCTTAAATTAATAAAGTGTTCAAATGCTGACTAGCATAGGAGGATAAAACCTAAAAGAACTGAATATCTCATAAACCTCAAACTTATACACACATGACTTATCATCAAAAAAAACATTCACGCAGAATTGTAAATAACACAATTATTTCTCAGTTTTGTTTCAATTTAGATGAAAACACTAAGCAATACTTGAGTCTTGTAATATTGAACAAATAACAGCTCCATATTTCAACAGTAAAATTATAGGTTTAAAAATTTGATTTAAAGAAGAAATATGTATTACATTTTCATGTTTCCTGCATTTTCATTCTGAGTGCTATATAATTATCAAATGTCATTCATAGTTATATCTGATAGTGGATTCTTGGAAAAGAAATCAAAACTTAAGTCCAATGTGAAGTGAGGCTTTTAACCTTAACTAAAATGATGATAGAAAAAACTATACATAAATAAAAAGCTTAAAAGTATTAACATTCCTTCTGTCTTGATAATATGGCATCCCATAATTGATGATGAAAGAACAAATATTGTCCATAATCTTCACTATATCCCACTTAACTCCAGAATATATTCCTACATTTCTTGTTATTTCTCTTAAGTTGCCTTACAAATGCAAATATTTCATCGATCACTTTGTGTATCAACTGAAAGATTTGGTTTCATCTCAATTCAATCAGTTACTATCATTTTAATATGGCTTTACAACTACAAAAATGTTGCATTAGAAATAATATAAATATATATGTGAGTGTATATATATATATATATATATATATATATATATATATATATATATATATATATTCAGAGAGAGAGAGAGAGACCAAGTTAGAAATTATTTATTTAGTTTGATTTTTTCCTTCCAGCAAGTAAAATGTTGCAAATTTGGATAAAAGCTGTATAAAAATTGTCCATATGTTATTTTTATGTCAGTGTTGTTGGTCATTATCATAAGTTGTCATATTTTTATGTTTGAAATCCAAAGTACAATTAAAGGATTTTTGCATAGTTTTATTGGTGCTAGGGAGGATGTTTACTCACTTCCTAACTCACCAAAGTCCAATATTAGCATTAGAATATCTTTTGATATACTAAGCAAAATTGATGGAAAGACAAAAATAGCTCACTTAGCATGTTTAATACATACATATAAAACCATATAAGAAGTATTACAATTATACACAAATGTGTTCCAACAAATGAAAATGTGACACAAGCAATATATAAAAAGGGCTATTAAATGGTGAAAAGTCTTTCCTGTCTTCTTCAGTTTAGCCATGTGGTTTTACATTTTAATGCTGCAGCAAAGGCTATCACTGGGATTGGAGACAAAGTCTTTCTTTTGTTCAACAAACTGACTTGATGAATCAGGTCTTATCCTTTCAAAAATAAAGGACGAAAGAAAGAATGAGAAGGGATTCTGAATTCTCGTGCAACCAATGGACACATGATGTCCCCGGGAAGACAATTATTTAATGTCTTCCTACACCTTGAGCCATACTTGCAGCATCCATTTTCTGACGGGAAAAACTTTTTAAAAATGAATAAATTATCCTTGTCTGTCATATTTAATAAAACATATCTTAAAGAGAATATATATATATATATATATATATATATATATAGGAGTTGACAAACAAAGTAATTTGAATAACATATTTACCATGTTGTTCAACTATTTTCTGTCATTTTCAGGCAGTTTCATAATTCTATCTTTCCAAAACATTTTATTCTTTTTAGCAAATAAATAATCTTAATACCTTTTTGCAAGGGGTTTAAATATTCTTGTAAAGAGAATTCTCTAAAAACTACAACAGATGATAATCTAAAGTAGCAATTTTTGATAAATCTGACTAATGAGACAAAACCTCCCAACTAAATTAACAAAATTTGCCTGGTTACCAAAGAAATATGCAAGTTAGAGTTATCTTGACTGGATATTATGCCTATTTTCTTCACTAATTCAAAAGAGTTTTTATTGTTTGCTTCTTTCATTTGTTCTAATTCAGAGCAGTACATGTTTGAATCAATAATTTGGTTCCCTGGAAGGAGTTCATAGTAAAGGATTCTCTTTCAAACTCACCATCCAATTGAGATGAAGACCAAGCTTTAGTAATGTTATTGGTGGTTAATTTTACTTGCTTCATGATCTCTTGCTATTCAGACTGCTGGAAAGTGTTCACTTTTCATCACCTAACATGATTCCTTTCAAAAATTAAACATTTTCCTAATGTTTAAATATTGAATTTTACATAAAAATGCACTCCAATAGGATTTTTTTTGCCAGGGGGTGTCACTTATCAAAGTGATTAACAACCAAATGAGTGAAATTGATTTTCAGTTCCTGGTTTAAATATTTTGAGTATATTGATTCTCTTCTGCATCATATAATATTGATTATTTTCAAGTCTTCATTTGATTGCTATTAACTCGGGCATATTATTCAACAAGAAATCTATATGAAACTTTCCAAATACTTTTCACACGTTCAATCATTTGCAGTACCTTCTCCATAAACTACAAAAAAAACATTTTGCATCTGAGTAAATTTTTACTTTTCTTAAAAAAATATAATATGCTGAAAATATTACTTATTTTCTCCAATCTGCAATGTTAAAGATAGATAGAAATATATCAATTTTCACAAATTTCTTTAAAAACACTCTGATATAACACTTCTCACAATTAAATAAAAATCCTTTGGAATAAAGTTATTTAAAAGTGCCTTAAATAGCATATAATGACAAAAATAAAATTGACTTTATATATATATATATATATATATTAACTGTTTCACCCAAGAGACCTAACTTTTAACTTAATCTTCAACATACTTTTCTAACTATGCCTAAATGTTTTTAGCTTTACATATAAGATAAGATTTTTATGACTCTTATTGGTCATTTTTACAATTATTAATTGGCCTAATTTCAACTTAATAATCCTGAAAATTTTTTAAATGTTGAAAAATTACGATAATATGACACAAAACCACAAAATGAACAAATGTGATTTGCAAAGTGGCTTGATGCAGTTGCTACAACTTTTATTTTGTAAAAAAAATGTACAATATCTTGAAATGGTGATAAAACAAAATATACCTGTATAAGAAAATATATAATTTAAATAGGGATATATATCTATGCATTGTAATAGGTTCCCCATTAATATCAGCACACACACACATACACACACACACACACACACATTGCTCATGGTGTAATGATTACCCTCATAGGAAATGGATATGGTGACCCTAGTTCAAATTTTGGAGGAGTCTGTGTGCATTTCCCATACAGCTAATACTCTTGGGAAAGGTATGAATCCACCTACTCTCCCTCCAGCTATGGGTAAATAGTAAGGCCGACTGGGCTCCTGATGTAGCAATACTAGAAAGAAAACTCCAAATTTAAACCTGTTAAACTTTGCTTAAAAATTGACTGTGTTGCACCCTGCACTTGTGGAGGAGTTGGGTAATGTGTATGTGTGTCAAATTAATCTTATCATCAAATGAACTTAAATATATATATGTAAATTTCCCTTTAATTAGAAAAACAATCAACTAACTATCAGAATGAAAAGTGAACTAATCAAAAATGGTTAATATCTGAGGTGCTAATTTTTCATCAGTTTTGTTGCTTTATTTTAATGAATGTTAAATCGAAATAGACACTTGTTAACATAATTCCAATGTCTGAAATTTCCAGTAAATACAAGATTCTTTTCAATTAGTTTTTTCTTATTTTGCTTATTTAGCAAAAAGGTTGGGAGCAGAAATGTTGGTCTTTAGAAATCTGGCATTTCTAGAAATGTCCAGCCTCTGAATGTTGGCTTGTTTCTTACTGCTTTTCTACTTGGTGTTTAGATATTTTGTGATTAGTTTGTGTGTGCGTGTGTGTGTGTGCGTATACCAATGACCCATGTATTGTATCTCAGTATTTAGTGATTGTTAGTTGATGTTGAGTAGTAGTGAAAAGTAAATTTAGCTTTGTCTCTGCTATGGAACTTCTCAGCTTTAACAGAATTTTTCATTCTTCTAACCTTTGTTCAAGAAGCTTTTATGTCATGAAAAACTTGTTTAGTTGATTGAATACACAAATTTTCATCATCAGTTTTTCATTATTTTTTTTTTATTTGTTTTTTTTCCTTTTTTATATTTTTTAAATTTTTTTCTTATTTTCTTTTTTTTTCTTTTCTTTTTTCTTTTTTTTCTTTTCTTTTCTTTTCTTTTCTTTTTCTTTTTTTTGTCCCTTCATTTTTAAATTTAGTGTTGCTGAAAAAAATGTAGATTTTGCTAATTTCAGATACAACTTGGAAAATTAAAAATAATTGATCTTACAATCATCTTATATATGAAAATCTTTACTTGGAACTTATGAAAAATTTTCAACTCAACAAAGAATACGGAATGGAATATTTTAGTCTGTGGAATTCTACTACTAGCTGTCCATCATATCCAATGACAATATCCTACTGACTTTTTCTTCCAGTTATTTCAATTTTTGGACAGGTATTGTCTAAAGGAATGTTGATTATCCCTAGGTTTCTTTTGAATATATATAAATATGATATCACTCATAAATAAATTATCATGTACCAGACTAACCATAAAAAATACAGTATCACCAATAAATAAGTATTCCCATAATAATTTTTTTAAGTTGATCTTCTGCTAAATAATAGATACCAGGAATTTATTATTTCTAGTGGAATATCATATAATCAAAACAGATATCATTAGGTATTATTTATTATCAAAATCTGCAGCATTAAAATTCTGTAACCAAAAATATCAATATATAGCAGTCCAAAAATTAGTATATAATATTTATGTAATTTTATTTTTGCTTAAATTACTATAGAATTTGGTAACAAATAATACATCTTAATATCATTATTAATTTTATAATATTCCAGCTGAATAATAAAATAAAATCTTTAGTTTAGAAGAAAAATAACTTTTTATACAAGAAATTGATAGGGGTTTAACCAAAAACTCAGTATGTGTAGATTATAAATATATATACATACACACATGTATGTGTGTGTGTGTGTGTGTGTATATATATATATATATATATATATATATATATATATATACACTGAGCTTTTGGGGATTTTACTGTGTTAAAATGAAATTAATTGATCTCTTAAAATATCTTGATTCAAATGGTAAACTAGTAATAAAATGGTTTTCTAATCTTTTATTGTAACCAACAAAAAATTATTTATTAGCAAACTCTGCAGCAATAAAACTCTGTCAGTAAACATATAAAAATGTTACTGTACAAAAAAGGATTCTATCCCTTTTATATATATATATATATATATATATATATATATATATATATATTATGCAATTTTATTTTTGGTTACTGAGTTAGTTCTTCATTAAGAAAGGATTTATCATCAAGAGGGGTTTCTGAAAATAAGCAATAACTGGCAGAAAGCCATGTTATTACAAGATCTAATTGTACAGAATTTGAATTGGAAATCTAAAAAAAAAAGAAAACTACCAATTTTTTTGTTCTCGTGAAATGGTTATTAAAATTCAATTAAACATTACTAATTACATCTATATATAGTTATTGTAATTGAAGATGTAAAAATAAACTTTTTTCAATTTTTAATGTACATTATTTCCTGTATAAATGATCAGAAAAACATGTCATTTAAAAATAAATCTAAAATAATGTAATTTCCTTATGGATAAAATATATTCACAAACAAATGTTAATGAGACTTTTTATAGTTGTGTTCAAGTTGCATATTTAGAATTGAATTGCTTCAACTACAAAACTGATTCCTCTCTCTCTCTCTCTCTCTCTCTCTCTCTCTCTCTCTCTCAGTTTATTATGAAAATAAAATAAAAATGTTTCAATTAAAATAAATAACATCATCTTATTTTCTAATGCACTTAATTTTACTTTTTGTTAACTTTTGTGTTTTAAAAGACGATTGAAAGCACTTTGTGCAGTAAAACAGCAGCTAAAACACATTTTGAACTTTTCTCTTGAAAATATTGACTGATATCTTTTTAACCACATGAAAGGTCGAAGTGCTTTTTTTTTTTAAATTTGTTAAAATACAATTACTAAATTAAGAACATGATAATGTTAATGTTCTCTTATAATGTATGGATCATGAATTCTTCTGTGTAAATTCTGTTTGTGTATAAATGTTCAGGATTCAAGATATTCCGATAAAAAGTTGTGAGATTTACATCATTGCAACAAGCAAAATTATTTTTCTAGAAATCAAAAATGAGCTTTGAGACACTTCACTCTTTGAACCCTTAGCTCTCAGATACCCTGTACTTGAGCTGAGGGAATTCTCAAGAAAATCAAGCACACAACACATTCAAACTTCCCTCCAGAGTAAAGACATGTTTGTTTAAAGCTATCCCATAATTCTAGTGTCTGACATGATCTACCTAAGGCCAAAATTTTGAACTTATGGTGTATAGTAAAATAGTGCTCAGCCTGAAATATTGGGCTTATGGATTCAAAGAGTTAGCATCAATTTCAAAGACTGATTTATTTCTGTCAATTTATAGTATTGTCACTAGCAAAATCATGCATTACCAGACAATACATTCAATAGAAACTGGGGTCATGAATACTTTCCAGTACCAATCTTTGGAATTATCACTTATATCAAGAATATTTATTGTCAGAAAAAAAAACCAAATCTAATTCCATCCAAATTTTAAAATTATTTCTAATTAAATGTAAAGAACTTTTTGATTATTTTAGGAAAGAATCAGTTTAGAAATTTATAAATTAAAATTATAGAACTTGTTTTAAAAGAAAATGTAAATGTTCATGGCCATTTATCAGAGGTTGGAATATATTTGAGGATTTATTAAGCTTTACTTAGTCTAGCACACAGGGCTCAGGTTGCTTACTGTGCCTGATGTTGCACCCATCTAAGTACCAAGCTGGTTGATCACTGCTTAATTTTAATATTCTAGTAAGAACTGGTACTTTAAGTCATATTTGAAATATATCTTACCGGCAATTTGGTAACATGATAGGTATTTCATCCATGGAGAAGATGTTACACTTGCCACTATTTGTAATGGAAGCAAATACTACCCTCACAGGATGATCACTTGATAAAGAGGGTTGCAAATGACCTCATAAATGAAACCTATTAACAGACTAATTCTATTATGGCTTCCTTGACATTAATAATAAAGAATTAGTGTATGTTTGGAAGTCATTTATTTCACTAAATGTATCAGTTCACATTTGAGATTGTGAAATTTGCAATGGGTTTGATGCAATATTGACTAAATGGCATCAAAGTATCAGTCATACTGTCAATGGAGCCTTAGAATATGCTAACTGTACCCCTCCTGCAGAGGCTGGTTGACATGCCATTAAAATCAGTCAGAGTATCAGTATTATTTCATGCAGTTCTTGTAAATCAATTCTTGCCAAGTATATATTCAATCTTGGGTTTTGATTTGTAACAAAGTGATGAGGTTGAATGATTTCACCAGCCATCTAGGTGTTATTCTAAATTGGAATCCCCTTAAACTTCAATCAACACAAGAATATAAAAAATATGAATACTTTAAAAGTTTGTTTGTCAGTCTGTCTTAACAATTAACATACAAGTAAAAACATATTCAAGTAAAAATAAATACTTGTTTTAAAGTTTAAACTTAAGTTATCCAAATATCAACTCATAACTCTTTTAATTAGAAATAACTATTTAACTTTCTTTTCATCTGAGTTTGTATTTTTCAACATTCTTATGACAAAAAGTAAAGGTAAGTGAACTTTTAACCAATGAATATTGTTAACAGTTTCAAAAGCATCCTGTTCATCAGACTGATTGTTTTTTGTAATTCATACCTATAAATGATATTTTCTCCTTTGCAGTTGTTGTATTACTTTCATTTTAATTGCAAAAAAAAGAATGTTTTATTTTATCAAATGTATTTGTTGCTATTTTTGTTGGCTCTTAACTTTTCGCAAAATGATTTCAGCCACTTGGGATATTTTTTTTTTCTTTTTAAAAAAAATTCCAATAAAAAAAATCTCTCTTTATTTTCCCTGAGGACCCTACATCAATGTAGGATATCAACAAAATATTTCATCCCTATCTGATTGACTACCACAGTAAAAAGAGTTCCTCATTTGTCTGCCTTGTCAGTAGGGCTTAGAATATGCTGACTATCCCCCTGAAGAGGGGTAAGACATCCCTCAAAAAAAGGGTGTTCTGAATATATCACTAAACAGCATCTGATGGTAAAGCTCCAGTTCTGGAAATATAGGGAATGTGGTATACCTCTTTATTGCTATTATTTCCAGGTACACTCTGACCTGGAGTGGTAGTACCTTTTAGGGTCCCATGTATGCATCAAATATTTAAAAATTATTCACATTTGATTATAATACTTGATATCATATAACTGTAAATTATTTATATTAAGAATACTTACTTGAAGCTCTAATTGTTTACTCAGGATTATTATTAATTAACTGAAACTATATAACTGTGTGCAAACAAATGGCTATAATTAAATTGAAATTATTACTGGAAACCATATTAATATTAGATAGGAATACTTGAAACCATACAACTGTATGCAAATTATTTATATTAGATAAAAATACTTGAAACCATATAACTGTGCAATACAAACTTAAGAAACAATTACACAAATGTAAGTATAAACATACAATGAATGCAATTCTCTTGGCATAAAATAACCCTAGACAACTTGACATGCCACCAAAATCAAATACTTACCTACCCACACATACATACTGTTTCTTTTATATTCACATTTCCCCCTCTTTAGACTTACTTAATGGCTTCCACCACTTACAATACCACTCCCAACAACATGTCAAGAAATCTCATTTACTAGTATCAAACTAGGGTTGTTATCAAGTTTGGATAATTTCAAGGGTGAATCATAAATCTGTACCATGACACAGTTATTAGCTTAATTTAGATCTGATAATATTCTATCTATATGATAAAGAAAGAAACATTGGATTAAGTGTATAGACAAAGAAGGAGATTATGTTAAAAAATAAGTATTTGTTATGTAAAATGCTTTTTTTCATCATTAAACTGCAGACTTATTAATGTACCTACATAAATTGCAGTGTTTTCAATATTGCCTAAATCATTATTAATAGACATTGAACATATTAATCAAAGATTTCATCAACTGCTCTAAGACAAATTTCTTATAAATTATCTATTTTGCCAGTTTCTATTCGTTAATAAACTCTTCTGAAATTCTCTAAAAGATTAATTTGTCATTACTTTATACTGTAGAATATTCAGTATTATGCAGTAATTAAAGTATTTCAGTTTAAATATATATATGATTAGCATTGGAAACCATGGGACGCTGCATGGTGAATGTGAAGCACTACAGATGAATGCAAAAGCAGCTCAACAGTGATGCTGGATGGAGAGGCCTCATTTGTCGATGACCAGGATCAAATATATCAGTCAGGAAACTACTGCTATTTATCAACAAGGAAGGTATCTATTGATGTGGAAAATAACTATTGAAAGATAAGCATGACTCCAATTTAAACCAGACGTTCGAAATGCATTGCCCTTTACGTAGGTCAACAAGGAGTGTGTTCTGTTGAGATAGAAGCTCTAGCCTTGAAAAATCAGTTACAGGTCCCAAACCAAATTTACTTAAATGCACTGATATGTCTACCTACATGAAAGCTGTTGTCATTAAATTTGTTTTTCTGTACAAATAACAAAAAAGGGAAGCGAATACTTGAACATGCAAACCTAACATTTTCAGCTGAGCAAGGCCCTCTTTTTTGCCATACGATATTGCTATTATTTGCTGAAAATTTAAGGCTTTTCTTCTTTTCTTTCTGAACATTTGAAGATATGATTTTTCTATTTTCAAAAATTTAGTTTATATTTACATTTGCCAATGATCCGGGAGACTGAAGTTCAATCCCAGGTTGAGTCATACCAAAGACTTTAAAAAAATGGTACTTGAT
Source organism: Sepioteuthis lessoniana (assembly GCA_963585895.1). Taxonomy (NCBI): domain Eukaryota; kingdom Metazoa; phylum Mollusca; class Cephalopoda; order Myopsida; family Loliginidae; genus Sepioteuthis; species Sepioteuthis lessoniana. Next base: position 6,839,242 of record OY757906.1, read on the forward strand.
ACTTCCTTACTTAACACTCAGCATTATAAGGTATGTATCAAGGGTAAAGTGGAGCAATCCATGGAAAGGAGTAGCGCCCTCCCCTACACCTATTGAAAAGGGGGCCTTCAGGTCACCCTGGACCACAGTCAGCAACTTTACTTTTACATTTTAACAAAAACACCAATTTATTTGAAAAGTTTTTGTTTTTTTTCTTTGATAATAGTGATATCTTCCAAATTACTTAACATAGAAGATTTGAACAAAAAAACTACTGATTAGCTAAGAAATGGAAGGCTATGCAAAGACAAGAAAAAAGAACAACACTTAATTCATATTTTTTTAATAAACAGAGAAATATGAATAAAACAGATGTAGAGAAATTGCCCATCTTCAGACAGAAGAAAGAAGATAAGTTAATATAAGAACAAATCAATGCCAGATGTGATTTGTACAACAGAAGAAATATTACAAGTTGGCAACAAGAAGAAATGCAAAAAGAGACTGCTGCAAGTCTGGAATCAGAAAGATTAAGAATTACTCAGACAACAGAATGAATCACAAAAAGAATCTGGTCAGGCTCCAAGTATAAAGAAAACAATCATCTCAAAGAATGCTACATGAAAGTGCAAAGGAAGCCAATGGGAGGAGGTTAGCTGCAAGTGGTCAATATATAAGGTTTTTATTTATATGGGAAGTGAGGAAAATCCTATTAAGATAATGCAAAGAAAATCAGCTATTATTCAAAATAAAAGAAATGTAGTAGTTGTTAATAATAATAATAATAATAATACCTCACTCTTATGAGTCTAAGAATATTATTTTGCAGTGTCAATCAATTTTCATCAGATGGGAAATTCAACAAAAAAGTAAGATACTACTGCCAACCAAGAAATCATTAGGATGTCTTTGTGTTTTGATAAATAATCTAAGGAATCTAAATTACAGGCATTTCAACTTCAGGTCTTACAATTCACAACTTTCCTTTCCTAATTCCCAAAGATGGAGTACAAATACAAACAGATACCCCTTGGTACATAAATAGTCCCATTATTTTTGACAGGTACTATGCTAATTTAAAATATAAAGCTGTAATCTAACAACAGAAAATGTAACTATATATTTTTATCAATATAAGCATTTTTCTTATTCCCCCAATGTAAAAGTTTATATTCTGAAAGTTGCATTGCATTTTTAATATATTAATAAATATTTGAGTGACTTGCCTGTACATTTAAGTTAGTTGGTTGGGTTTTATGGCATATTAACCTTTGTAGATTAATTAATGCCAAATCCTATGGAGACGTATCTATTAAATATATAGGATTTGTAAACAAATATTTTGCCGGTAACAATTTTTAAATGAACCAGAGCTCCTTTTTTTCACACTCAAATGGTTTCAAGTATTGCTATCTACACTAATAGTTTTATTTGCACACAGTTAATTGGTTTCAAGTATTGCTATATAATACAAATAATTCAATTTAACAGTCATTTGTTTGCACACAGTTAAATGGTTTCAAGTATAGAAAATTATTAAATATTTCTATTTGACCCATATATGAGACCCTAACAGGTCTGAATCAGAGTGGACCTGGGAGTAATGGCAGTGAAGGGGTACTCTACATTCACTAAAACTGCAGGACTGGAGTCTTGCAATCAGATGGTTTAGTGTCATATACAAGACATTTTTGGATGGGTAGGGCCTTGCCCTTCTGCAGAGATGCAGTCATCATATTTTACAGCTGCAGCCAACTTGGCTTTGTATGTTTAAGAGGATTAAATATAAGATTAGATAATTTCTATGCATTAATTGTCTAAATTTCTGAGACGAAACTTGTTGATTTTTATCATTAAGGGTTTTCGGACTATTGTCTTCATCTTTGTTGTTATTTCCACAACGTTTCGGTTATGGCTAACGGAATCAGAACAGGCGACCTCTGTGGATTCAATAAAGGACGTAGTTCGAAGTTCCGTGAAGGTTCCCAAGTTCGACAAACACCTGAAGAAGGCCGGAGGACATATCGGCCGAAACGTTGTGGAAATAATAATAAAGATGAAGACAATAGTTCGAGAATCCTTAATGATAAAAATTTCTATGCAGTTTGCTAGACTGACAATGAGAGTAGCCATTACTGCAAGAACTGTCTCTAAAAAAAAGTCATTCTCACATTTAATTCTCAGTCGTTTTAAAGAACAAATATTGACCCAAAAGATTTTTCTTTAGAATTTCGAGAAGAACTTTTATCATTTAAAAACTTTTTTGGACAATTGAACTCACAGGGATTTGGGGACATAATGATATTAGGGTGGTCCCTATTAAGAGGACCCCCCTCATAACTTTCTTACTAGAGTATATCCCTCACAAAAGAAAAGTTTGATGAAAAACTGCATTTACAACATTTCATTTAATGGATTTTTACATTTATTTTTTACATTATCAATTATTGATATTGATTTTCTATATTACATGATCATTTATAAGTTATTATTTATATTATTTTTATGTTTATTTTTCATATTATAAAACGATTTATTTGTTTTGTTTTGTATATTATAATTATTTATCTATTACTGTGTAATTTTTTAATATTATAAAATGTTACTTTATGCTTATTTATATAATGTTTTCAATATCATATGTATCATCACTCAGATATTATTTATTATTATTATAAAATGTTCATGGATATTTACTTTCCGTAAAACATCTATACCATAATGATCTAAATTTTGTTGGTACGTCACTACATCACCACAAAAATTGCACATTATAAGATTTTTTTGTTAGCCCAATTGTATTAAAATGTTTTAACTTAGAGAATAAAGCAGTTTCCTGTCCAATCTGCAGTTTTATAATAGTGTGGGGGGGTCTATGTTTGTTTGAATCTTGAATATCATCATTATTAAAGAGCAATAACTATTAACTGCTAAATATAGGGTACACTAGTCAATGTAGGAGATTAGAATTCGGTTCTCCTTCTCCTAGGACAGTTGCCTTGTCAAGATTAGAAAGTCTATTCTGTCCTATTATTTTCTCATGTATGCTTCATCAGATAGTTTAGATTTGTTTTTATATTAAAAATATCTATTAATATTTATTTTTCTTTCCCCAGGAAATGTGACTTTTATAAATTTGATTTTTTCCCCACAAAAACTGATAAGGAATAAAGAAATATAATTTTAAAAGATTTTTAAATACTTATAAATAAAATTCTTCTTTTTTTTAACTATTTGTAATAATATTGTTATAGTTTTCTGTAGATCACATCAAAATTTCTTAAAGAAATGTTTTTATAGTTTAAATTATCAATGTATCTTTGAAAAATATTTTCATATAAAAGAAGTGTTGTTTCCTGCTACAAGAGTAATAATTTACTTTTTCTGGAGTTGTAAGTTGTACTACCCACATTAAAGATATATTTTTAATACAGAATTATTTTTTTTAAAAAAGAGGTCATTTTTTTTACATTGTGTTGCCAGTGTGTACAAGACATGTATTATCAGTTAAAATATCTTAACATATTCCTTATTTTATTGCTATGAATAAAATATAAATTACCTTTATCATATTACTTAAAAGGATCAATTAATCCTGCAAGACCATAGAATAAAACCTGAATATATGGAAAATTTACAGTTGCCTATGTCTCAAGTCTCTTCTTTCCCCCCATTGATATTATCAAAGGGAAGAGTAGAGGCTAATACAATTTGGTACCAATTTCATCAAAGGATTGAAAACTCAGGCTCCTACATTTGAATTTAGTTGTCTTTCTCCTAGACTGGTTGCCCATAAAAACTAGAAAGCCCAATCTGTTCTTATTTTATTAAGATAAATTCAAATATTACTCATTTTCTTTATGACATTTTCTTATCTACAAACTGAATTTATAATTGTTGTTGTTGTTATAAGGTACACTAAGTTAGTCTATGTTATGATTTTTTTCTTTCATAACAATTTTCCCGTTACTTTCCCTTTCAACAAGAATTCCATAGGAACAGATACTCCACTCTGACAGGTAGGATTGCCAAATCATCCATGAATCATCACATCATTTTTAACAGGTCATAATGACAAAAATTATATATTTGTTGCAGCATTTGTATATATATATATATTTTAGTTTTATTAGTATATTTTTTAGTAACTGAAATGTGCAATAAAAGAATTGATGATTTGAATATCAAATACAGAAAAAACAGAGACGATACTGAATTTCTACTCTTGCTATTTCCGTACTGTTATTTCCTGGCTTCTTTTCGACTCTTTTAATCTAGTATGAAAGGCTGTGTTCTAGCTACATTTGCCCAAATCACAAGATTCTACACTGAACATTCAGTTTTTGCTTATTCCCCTTGAGTAAAATTTTAAAATTATATCAATCAAAATATGATTAAAAAAAAATCACTTATGAAAATCTTTTTTAATTACAAGTTTTACTACAATTCTTGTTAATTTTGTTATTTCTCTCTCCCCAAACTTAATGGATGTGTTCCAAGCAGCAACAGCAGGCTTGTCTCCCCTCTTGTCATGATGGATTTACCTATTAAGTATTATTTAAGCTTGCTGAAATTGTTATATACTCATAATGAGGGGATATACATAGAGGAAGTAATAGCCACTATAATTTGTTATGAAAATATAACTCTCACACTTGATTCTTAAAAGGGGTTGAAGCTTCTGTGGTGTGAGAAATAAATGGATGGAGAGAGACAAATGATGACACATGGAGGACTGCTATATTGACCCATAATTACTTCTTCTCTTGACCATACCACGCTATGTTATCTTCAAGACACCACTTAGCATGTCTTCTGCTTCTTGGCCAGAAGCCACCATGGGCCTTTACCCCAGAGGGACCTCTCTGCGACTGCAAGCTGATACTGACTTAGGCCCTCATTGACTCCAACTGACTCCCATGCGGGCATCTGCATATATCATTTCATAATGCCCATGACTTTCAATCAACCATGTAACTGCTTCCGCTTATTGACACAGGTGCGTCCTGTCCAGATAAATCTCTGATTGACAGCTTGGTCAAGGGTCAATATGCAACAAAATTTCTCTAAATCCTTTCACTTTCTACTGTTAGAACCTCCACAATTTTTCTCCCAGACCTTTATGCTTAACATCATTTTTTATTATTATTATCATTATTATAATAAAAAAAATAACAACAATTACAAGTTGAAGTAAAAATTAGTATTAAAATAATAAAGGTGATGATCTTAGCTCAAATAAACTGAAATGTTTTTCTTGTCTGAATTTTGCTCAGAAAGGAATCATTTTTTCTTGCTTTTTTCTTATACTTATTTTGCATTCTGTACTCTAATCAATTCCTCCAAAGTTTCTTGGAAGATGAATCAACACAGAATAAACAAAGAACCACAAATTAGTCTGGATTAACTATCATACAATGAAATAGTTTTGTTTTAATTGTTTTAAACTTCTAAGTTGGTATATATCTATATCAATAAAGTTTGCATCTTCTTGACTGTATGTGTTGTCTATGCAGTCAAACTGATAGGACCTTTGGTGCTAAAAATTAATCTATCAAGGTAACTTGAGAATAAATGTGGGACAAACCTTGATAAGCTCCGAGGTGATCAGATGACTTTACAGATCAATTTGCAATTAAAATTATTTTTCAGAAAAATAGAAAAAAATAATGAGTTTACTCTGCAACATGTTGTTTGAGGATAGAATTAAAAGAAAAATACTTATCTATCTTGTCTCAAAAGTAAAGATTGTTACTGTTGTTTATCCAAAAGTATTATCAACATGAAAAATCTTTTTGTATTTTGTCAGAATACTGTTTACAATATTTTCCTTTGTATTTGTTTAAATGTGCAGCAAGATTCACCATTATTGGCACCTTTTCATTTATGTTGCTTTATTTTTAGAAATAAACAGAAAATAACCAAATGTAGATAAACTTGTTTTATCATTTACTGTTCTTTATCAATCATGAGTTGTCAATAGACCAAAACTGTTTCACTAGATTCATTTTTGTTTGTTTGTTTATTTGTTTTCAGGAGATATTCTAATGTTATGTACTGAAATTTCATGGGGACCAATAATTATGACCAAGACTTTATATTCTAATGTTATGTACTGAAATTTCATGGGGACCAATAATTATGACCAAGACTTTATATTCTAATGTTATGTACTGAAATTTCATGGGGACCAATAATTATGACCAAGACTTTATATTCTAATGTTATGTACTGAAATTTCATGGGGACCAATAATTATGACCAAGACTTTATATTCTAATGTTATGTACTGAAATTTCATGGGGACCAATAATTATGACCAAGACTTTATATTCTAATGTTATGTACTGAAATTTCATGGGGACCAATAATTATGACCAAGACTTTATATTCTAATGTTATGTACTGAAATTTCATGGGGACCAATAATTATGACCAAGACTTTATATTCTAATGTTATGTACTGAAATTTCATGGGGACCAATAATTATGACCAAGACTTTATATTCTAATGTTATGTACTGAAATTTCATGGGGACCAATAATTATGACCAAGACTTTATATTCTAATGTTATGTACTGAAATTTCATGGGGACCAATAATTATGACCAAGACTTTATATTCTAATGTTATGTACTGAAATTTCATGGGGACCAATAATTATGACCAAGACTTTATATTCTAATGTTATGTACTGAAATTTCATGGGGACCAATAATTATGACCAAGACTTTATATTCTAATGTTATGTACTGAAATTTCATGGGGACCAATAATTATGACCAAGACTTTATATTATAATTCTAATAATATTTAGGTCATTATTAATTTTTTTCCTTTAACAATGGTGGGTATTCCAGCTTGTTAAGAATTGTTTTTCATGGATGAAAACATGTATTTTTATTTTTTTATTTTACTTTCCCTTTTTAATTTATAACTAAAACTACATCAAAAGAAATTTAAAATTATAACTTGCTATATTTCTCTCATTCTGTTTTTATTATTTCCCCTTTATTTCAGGAAAGTGTCAACCGATGCCAATGTTGGAGCTACAGTTGATGAAAACTCTTAAACATCTAAAAAGGATTGCTTTTGGATTTTTATATCACCTGTTTGTTTCCTAATATTGGATCAAATATCAGCCTTTGTCAGGTGGAAACTCCATTTTGACTTTTATTTTCCGGGCCTTCCAGTCCTGCTTAAAACCACCACCACCACCACCACTATATACAGCTAACTGTTCTGACAAAATGCTGACCAGACAACAGTTAAGTGCTGTTGACCACTGCTTTGTGGACCAGTTTAAGGTCCTGCTTTACCCAAAACACAGCTAACTCCTACTGACCACAGTCTCTTAAACAGGCTGCATGCTGAACAGCTATAATGTTTGGAATCAGAGAAACAGTACAAATTAGGGTCAGTGTCTGTTTGATTATGGCTACAGGTCTATTTTTTGAACTCTCAGAATAATGCAGAATATGACAATGACAAAGTGTATCTGCTGGATATTTTCAACAAAAAATAATTTGACAGACTTATGTTTCAATGGAAAATATTTGCATAACAAATTTTTATCATGATCATTAACAACTTGTTTTGTTTGTTTTTTTATATTCACTTATATAGAATACAAATGTAACTTTCAGAAGGAACTTGAATCAGGAAAATGAAGAACCTCAAAATTTTAGATATCTCAATTTGTTTTTCTAGACAAGATCAAAATCTGGAAGCAGTTATATAAGTGAAGGAATTTTCATTAAAAAAATTCATGCTATGTGTGCATGGGTGTTTGTAATGTTTTATTTATAAGACAAAAAAAAACTGAGTTTACACTTGAATATACATGTGCATAAATACACACACACACACACATACATATATATATATATATATATATATATATATATATATATATATATATATATGTGTGTGTGTGTGTGTTTGTGTAAGTGCATGCATTATGGTCAATGTAAGTGTATGTATAAATTTTTCAATTCATTTAAAAAGCTTCTTTTTTTTCCTTCACTTTTAAATCCTCACTTTTTTTCATTTTGTTTTCTTGATCCACTTAAAAGATAAACAATATTTATCAAACTGAGAAGGAAGAAATCATAGAAAACTTTCTAAAAAAAATGTGAAAAACAAAATGAAAATCTTGACAGTATCCAAATTTTTTTTCCCCAAAAAGAATTCCAGGCATTCAATATCTAGCTGAATTTTCCTGTTTTATTTTTCTAAATTTGAACTGAATTTTCCATTTGTATTTTTCCTTTTTGAAGTGGGGAGAAGGCATCTTCTTTTTTTTTTTTAATGAAATCTACAAATTATCTTGTATTCTGCACCTAAAAATGTTTACGCGTATTCAAGAGAGAGAAAACACAAAAACAAAACACCTTGAAAAATCTGTCAGTCTGCTGACTATATGTTATAATTTTTCTTTTTTAAATTTTGAAATCCATGTTCCATTGTGAAAATTAATATCATTAATGTTATTTTCAGGAAAGAAATGCCTCATCCAAAATAGCAACTTGAATTATTGAGTTAAACTATTTTTATCTAACAAGATAACCAAATGTTATCCTCACAATCTGCTGTATTTTAATTTTAAATGTTGAATTTAGAATGATTTCTATGATATTTTTTCTATTATTAATTGTGATCATCTTTTGCTAATCAGGAAGAAAAAAGAGCTGGCATTCATTTTTTTGTAGGAAACTAAATTTAAATTTTCAAAAACTTCAGTTTAATTACATTATTTTGTTTAAACTAGGGAAAATTAAGATTTATTCCACTGATTTAATTATTCAAATAAGGCAATAATTTTCACCTTTTAAAATATAACCCTTCAACTCATAAGCTGAAAAACATTCCCAATTTTTATTATCATTATTATTACTACTACTACTACTACTAGTCTTATCATCATGATCATAATTTATAAATTGCCACATTATCTGAAAACTCTTCCATTTCCAGTTTCTCAAAACTGATTATGGAAAAGAAAATTTTTAAATAGAATATTTCAGTAAAAATGAAATGTAAATTAACTGTCATTCATTTTGTTGTTTCTGTTCAACTACAGAATTTTCCATAAATGATTTTTCTATTCTTTATCTAAAAATGATTTTCCTTTAATTTTTCTATGAAACTAATTACTTCTCTAGTTCTTTACTTTTTGATATCAGTGAGAAATTCTTCTGTCCTGCCCAAGTGCCAAAAAATGGATTTCTTTGCAAGAATGTTGATATTGTAGATTTGGAATTATAACATTTTTAGATCTTATGAGTGATTAACAGACTTGAAGGATTATTTGATTTTTAAAGAAATTCTACCCCATTAGAATGCTATGAAAATAAGCAACAGAGGTGAGAATAATTCTTTTATAACCATTGATATTCAAAACCTTTAGGTATTTTCTTTAGCTATCATATAACTTTAAAATTAGATTCTAAATCCTTGGGTTTGCACAAAAAAATGAATATTGATTTGCATGAAGAAAATATTTCTCTTTTTAATGGTAAAGATATTCTTGCAATTAAACCTCTAATATCTATGAATACATGACATAGAAAATAAATTTAAATTAAAGAATTTGTAAAATTTAAAACCCAAATTTGTATTTATTGTGTAGAAAAACAAATTATAACATTTCCAACAAAATATCTTTTATTTAAATAAATGATTTGTTTGTGTTTCTGCAAAAATATTAAGCACCTACCTCTTTTGTAATGTTGGAGAAAATTCATACGACTTCACTTTCTGTTTGAATTCAGTATATATATATATATATATATATATATATCCTTACTTTAAAAAATGTAACTTTTTATCAATCCATTGTGTGTGTGTGTGTGTATATATATATATATATATATATATATATATATATATATATATATATATATAAAACTTGATCTGATAAAATCTAATGTTGCTTAATTTCTATAAGATTATTTTTGCCCCTTTTTAAACTGAGTTAAATTCTATATCTTTTTTTCCTTAAAAATTTGATAATTACATATCAAACAGAATTAATTTATAGATATACCACTAATAAAGGAAAGTATATAATACATCTGTATATAATATTTATTTAATATACATAAAAACAACAATATAAAAATAAAGAAAAATATTTTGTCAACTGTTTATTCAAAATAAAAGCATGATTGCATTGTAAAATTTGATTGTCAAATATTTAGCCTTGTCTAAATTTTAGTTCAAAAGAGGCTATATATCTAAGAGACTTTGTTATACTGTATCTGATTAGAAAATATAAAATAGATTAAAACCATGAATTAATGTTTTATTTTAATAGTTATCAAGCAATATATTTAATTTAAAAAGAGAAAACAATTGTATATGTCATATCAGCAGTAATACATTTTACAAGTATTTGTAATACAACTATTACAAATTATTATTAGATATTGTCATATGATTTTCTGAAAGAGACATATGTACAAATTCTTGATGTTACAAATTTTACCATAAAGCCTTTATTACTTTAAAAGGTGTCATCATGTTTGAGCCTTGGAATGAGTCCTTAATCCTTGGATAAATTTCACTATCCATTCATTTTATATAAAGACATGAAATCCCCAAGTGCTACAAATATAAATTAATCTCTATCAAGACCTATGAATTTTAAGCATTTCTATACTTCAGTTGTTGAATTTTTATTTTTAAGGAAGAAACAAATACTGAAAGAATTTTTTAATAGGAAAAATTTTCTATTGATTATTTTTTTTATTCTACTTTAGTTTTCAATATCAAGAGTTTATTTTGGATTTTTGCATACTTTCCCATTTTTCTCCCCTTTTTTAAAATTTTAAAATATTGAACTTGAATTTATATGACCTGTCAATAACTTGAAATCCTCTTCAATTTCTTTTTTCTTCTTTTTTTTTTTTTAGAGGAAAAAAATGCTTTTCTATTCTTATTGATTTTTTTGTCTGTATTTTGATTTGATTTGATTTTTCAATGAGTTTTAATTTTTTCTTATCCAAATATTTTTCTACTTGTCTTCTGACTTTCAGACATTTTAAAACTGCTGACAAAAACATTTCAAATACTTTTTTCTTTTCAAGCATTTCAAATACTTTTTTTCTTTTTAAACATTACAATGGCTTTCTCTTTTAAAGTAAATTCTCCTTATTATCTAAAAACAAATATTTTTTATAGCTTTTATATGGAGTGCATTGTAAATTTTGGTATTCTTGAGATGAGGCATCATCATTATCATCATCAATATATAAAAGACTTTATTTGCCATTACCTTCACATTTTTTTTTCATTTATATTTTGCTTTACCAAAACAATTGCTGACCATTATTCAAAATTCTTTCAATCAAACTGCTAATGCAGCTATTTGTATAATTTATGAAAATAATTTTGCCAGATAAAAAAAAAATCCTATGAAATACAGTGAAAAGCAAACACTATAAGGATAATAATCCTTTTTGTTTTAAAAAAAAATGTGTCAATGCAAATGAAGTTCGCCGTTGAGTTTTAAGATTTTTAAAATTATTCCTGTCTCTGTTAATGATGGTACAGTAAAGAATTACTGTAACCCATTTTGATTTAACTTCCAAAATAATTTCTGTTAATTTAAATCTTCTTCATAATGCAATTTGTCCTTATAAATCTATAATACCTATGACAAAATTTCAAAATATTTATCATCTGGTAATTGGCTTCTCGACTTTAGGACAATGTTTCACTCAGATGCTTTTTATCAAAAATCTCAATATCACATTTTTTCCATAAATTGTTTTACTAAAATTTTTGTTTCCAAGTTGTTAAGTTTTGTTTCACAATTCATGGAACTATTTGGAAGTATTTACAATTTTCTTGATTGTTCAATATTCAATTTGATATCATGTTTTCAGTAGACCCAGTAATATGTTTTTGTTAATTTACACATCACATCTAACTCGATTCTTTTACTGCACACCAAATTACTGTAGAAATAAAAGTTAGATATGTGGTCATTACAAAACAGTGAAATCAAGTTTATAAAATTGATCACTTATTGTATCCTATAATACGATGCATGAAGTTTGTAATTAAGTATAATTATTTCAATATATTTAGGTACAAAAGACTATCCCTTTATATGATTTGAAAAATATCAAGATCACAAAGCAATTTGTTTCAACCAGTTAAAACTCTTAATTCACAGTAGTCTTGATATTAGATATATGAATTTTAAAAATATATAAAACTGTTCCAAAATAATTCTACTTTAATATTTATCAATATCAATAATTATGTGTGCTTGTGGACCGTAATATATAAGATATTTGGAAAGAGTGAATTTGCTTTTTGACACTTGTCTATTCTTTCTGGATATAAAAAAATAAGTGTATGTAGGTGTAAAGAACAAAAGTGTTATTATATGCCCTTGGCAAATAACTTCTGCCTACCTTCCATTTTCAGTTGTTCTTTATAGAAGACTGATCATGCACTGGCAAAAGTAAATAGTTGTCTTCTCCTCATCAATCTTTTTTGTTCTTTTTGTTTTCAGTATGGCAGATTTAATCAAGGACTTAACCAGATAGAAAAATGCAAGCCACACCAATTTTAGTCATGTGGCATTTTTTATCTTTATTTTATTTTATTTTTTTTTTATGAGTTCCAAGCTGGAGAAGCTAAAGATGTCTTCCTCTTATTTAAGTGTCAGTTTTCTAATACTCTCAATTCTCCGTTTTTATTCTCTGACTTTTCATTTGATTCTTCCATTTGTAAATTTTTAAAAATAAATAATTTAGTTTCAAAAATTTCTGTAAACTTTTCTTATTTAAGCTATGTAAGGGATTCTTTTCATTAAGATAAATATCTCATTTACTGAAATTTAACTATAAATATTGTGCTATTATTTATAATGAAAACAAGAAAGATTTTCCTTTCATAAATATGGTACATTATTTGATTTTTCTGCATTGGTGTTTATGTAGAGTGTTTTATGACTTCTGTTTTTCTTTCTTTTTTAGGTATTTTTACTTACAATTAGTGTTTTATGTGTTTTATTGCAATCAGCTTTCCAAAGTTTATTTTAACAAAATGTTGCATTGGAATTTGAAAAAAAATTAACCTATTTAATACAAATGAAAAACTGTTCGATTTTTCTTGAAATGCAGGAAAAAACAGTTTTGATTATTTTTTTTCAATTACCCAATAAACTTTTTTGAAAAAGGATTTTTAAAAAATTGCCCATTTTAAAAATGGGAGAAAACAATTTCTTATGCAATATTTCAGCCTTGACATTCAAAATATAGGTGTCAAGTTGAGTCATACTTTTTATACATGACAAATTGTCAAGGAAGCAACTTTTTAATAAAATGTTTTTATTCACATCAGACATCAGTATGCCAAATTAATTGATTTGCTTCTAGTAACTCTCACTCTTGTTTTATTTTTTATCCTGTGTTTCAAGCTATGTCATATAACTCTTCTGTTACTTCCACCCTAAAATCAGAAGAAATTACTTTGCAAATTTTTTGATTTAACAAATTTTCAAAAATTATTTCTCTTTTCTGGTCAGAAAAGCTCATATATATATATGTGATAGTTGTATTCATTTTTATGACCAATTAAGTGATAATTTCCATATTTATATAAAGACTTTTTTTTAATATCAAGAAAATTAATATCAATATTTTCATCATAATTAAATCTCCTGGTTTTATAATTTTTTTAAATTGAATAATTTTTAATCTCATCGTTTAGAAATTCTAAATTGTTCTGAGTTAAAATATTTATTGTTTGTTTTTTTTACTTTTTCCCAAATTTTTTCACTTCAACCTGAAGTATTGTTTGATTGTTGAATAATTAATTCTATAAATACTGAAGATGTCTAATGATTTGCTGAGTTTCTCATCACGTCTAAATTCTGCTTGAAATTTCTCACTAAATTTATTCATTAAAATTAAATTTTACATTTATTCATCAGTATTCAAATCTGCAAATATATTTGTTTGATTTAACAAATGCAGCATTGTTATCTCTCTCTCTCTCATAAAGTTTGATGAAAGAAAAAATATTATAAATTTTGAATGTAGGTTTCTTGAAAAGCAAAACAGATCCTTAAAAAATGGTATATATTGTATCTATTCTTTTTTCATAGTTCATTATTGTCAGATTAAATAACAATCATCACGACATTATCAGTTTTCCATGAAATAAAATTCTTAATTTGATAATCTTTCTATTGGATTATTAATTATCATAAACACAAATCTATCAGCAACAATTTTGAATCTGATCCACTAAATTTGATTTTAGCTAGTCTTTCTTTTCAGAATTTTCTCACTATTTGGTATTACATACTGGATTGCAGCAATATAGTGGATGAGTTTAAATTCCAGTCATGTTATAATATTCAGTTTTGGACTAATACTCTTTGGGAAAGGCATGAACCCTCTTATCCTCCCCCTCAGTTATAGGTTAAATAGTACCACTATTGTTCTTCTACAAGAATAGCTTTGGCATTAAATAACCCACAAAGGTTGATGTGATATTAAGCAAAGAAACCAAAACTATTTGATATTGGTGATTACTTTGTCATTTTTAATATCCAATTATTGGTGTAATTTTTTTTGTCTAAATTATTTATATTTTTCTTGTTTTTTGGATTTGTTTCTATTAAGGTCAAATTCTTTTAAGGCCAAATTGTTTTTTTTGTCTAAATTATTTCTTATATTTTTCTTTTTCCTTGCTCCGTTTCTATTAAGGCCAAATTGTTTTTTTTGTCTAAATTATTTCTTATATTTTTCTTTTTTCTTGCTCCGTTTCTATTAAGGCCAAATTGTTTTTTTTGTCTAAATTATTTCTTATATTTTTCTTTTTTCTTGCTCCGTTTCTATTAAGGCCAAATTGTTTTTTTTGTCTAAATTATTTCTTATATTTTTCTTTTTTCTTGCTCCGTTTCTATTAAGGCCAAATTGTTTTTTTATCTAAATTATTTCTTATATTTTTCTTTTTTCTTGCTCCGTTTCTATTAAGGCCAAATTGTTTTTTTTGTCTAAATTATTTCTTATATTTTTCTTTTTTCTTGCTCCGTTTCTATTAAGGCCAAATTGTTTTTTTTGTCTAAATTATTTCTTATATTTTTCTTTTTTCTTGCTCCGTTTCTATTAAGGCCAAATTGTTTTTTTATCTAAATTATTTCTTATATTTTTCTTTTTTCTTGCTCCGTTTCTATTAAGGCCAAATTGTTTTTTTGTCTAAATTATTTCTTATATTTTTCTTTTTTCTTGCTCCGTTTCTATTAAGGCCAAATTGTTTTTTTTGTCTAAATTATTTCTTATATTTTTCTTTTTTCTTGCTCCGTTTCTATTAAGGCCAAATTGTTTTTTTATCTAAATTATTTCTTATATTTTTCTTTTTTCTTGCTCCGTTTCTATTAAGGCCAAATTGTTTTTTTGTCTAAATTATTTCTTATATTTTTCTTTTTTCTTGCTCCGTTTCTATTAAGGCCAAATTTGTTTTTTGTCTAAATTATTTCTTATATTTTTCTTTTTTCTTGCTCCGTTTCTATTAAGGCCAAATTGTTTTTTTTGTCTAAATTATTTCTTATATTTTTCTTTTTTCTTGCTCCGTTTCTATTAAGGCCAAATTGGTTTTTTGTCTACATTATTTCTTATATTTTTCTTATTTATTTATTTTTTTTTTTGTGTGTGTGTGGGGGGGGTCAAATTCTTTTCTGAAATAATAACTTTGGTATAATAGAAAATTAGACAAAAAGACTATTTTTTGGTAGTTCTCTCTTCATCTATTTCATTCATAAATTGTGACTAAATTTTTTTATTACTTTTGTGGAAAGAATTCTCTAATTTCTTTTCCTTTATTTCAACTTTTATAATTTGGTTTCCATATCTTTTGAACTCATAGTAACCAAATCAAAAGCTTCAAAATTTATATTTTTTACATGAATAAGAGGAATAAAATGGTTTGCAACTCAGTAGTCTTTTGTGAACAAAATGATTTCATTGACCAATCTATTTTTTGGTTAAAATGGCAATCTAAATATATAGTAGTTTTATTAGGAATTTCATTTTGAGGTGGAAAATTTGATAAAATTCATTGAAAGTCCAAAAATAATGGAAGCATTTTTACCACATGTTCAGCACATTTGAAGAAGCATTATGGATATGACAAATTTTAGAAATGTTCAAGTTTTCATCACTGAGATTTTTTGAAAGTTTCTGTTAGAGACAATTTTGTTCTACCACCATCAAACAAGTGCAGTGGAAAATTTTTCTGAACCAATAAGAATCAGAGAACAGTAAATTTTATAGTTTCACATGTTGTATTCTTCCAAAATCTTATTATTTACATAACCATTTAAGTGTTAATATTAAGTTCTCAATTTTTTATATGTTGAATTCCTTTTTGTAGAATAAAAATGTTTCCTATTTTAGCAGTTTTTAAAAAAATTTCTCAAGAGTGTTGCCTTAAGAGGATAAAGATATTACTTATCAGTAAGTTCAGTCTTAAGATCTGTTTTATACCGTACCTATGAACATTGATGGGTATGTCCCATTCCTCATAAATACATTAGACACTATTGTGAGGGATAAACATGCTAAGTAGTCACCATTAACAGTGGGTACCTTCTTCATGCTGCTGGCAAGTATTGTATTTTGTTTATGTTATAAAGATTTCCATTTCATTTCTAACCTCCATTTTGGTTATTTCTCATTCAGTAACCTTTTGTTTGGTAACAACAAGATCCAAAATAGCTAAATTGATAAAATGAATAATTAAAGTTCAAACAGCTTCCAAAAATTCAAATATATACACCAATCAGAACATATTCAGAAGATGACATTTTTTTAAGTTAAAAATAATTGTAATAATTAAAAGGTTCAAATAGAGCCATAAAGCTCATTTAGTTTTTAAGATTTTTCAGCTTAACTAAAGTCTGAATTTTGAGGGGAGAAAACCTTTTCCTTGTGTATTTTATATGCTTTAAATGAATGATATACATTTCTCCTGGGTTTCCCCCCCCCCTCATTTCTGGGAAAAATGAACTTTAAAGGTCTTAAGGAGGCTTTTATTTAGAATGCAAAACTTTTATTTGGTATTTGTCTTACTGGTGGACTTGATGTGCATAAAAAGTTGCCTCCCTTAGATGTAGTGATATTTTTTTTGTGTTTAAAAAATGTAACTGGTGTCAAGTTTGCAAAGTTTCTTTTCAGCTTATTAATAAATTTAATGGATAATAACCAAAGATTCCATATATATATATATATATATATATAAAGTTTTCACCGTCCACTGCAGTCCAGTAAGGAAATGTTTTAAATTCCATCTGGCTCTCTATCTCATAGACTCAATATATATAAAAAAAAATTCTTTTTAAAAAAATGGAATATAGCTAAGGGAGATAATTCTCTTTTAAAATAGTATTCCGATAGCAGACTATTTGGGGAAGAAGATTAAAGGTGGGAAAATAATATGGTTATTTGAAATCATGGTTAATTTGATTTTGAGCCAAGAAACAACCAAAGGCAGTTGGGTGGGTAAGTGATGTTCTCCTCTGGAATAGTTAAATTGTATTGCAACTTTTTTTTGGGGGGGGGGTAGTTTGCTCTTTTTTTTTTATACCTGTGCCATTTGAACTTTTTAACCCAGTGTGATCAACCTGTTCATGCTCTTATAAATATAACAGGTTTACCCATTTTTTAGTCTCATAGAGTAATAATAATGGTTAGAGTGTTCACCAATGGTCCGAGAGACCAGGGTTCAACCCTAGGTCGAGTCATACCAAAGACTCAAAAAATGGTACTTGATGCTGCCTTGCTTAACACTCAGCATTATAAGGTACAGATCAAGGGTAAAGTGGAGCAATCCAGAGAAAGGAGTAGCATCCTCCCTACACCTCGGTGTAGTAGCTATTGAAAAGGGATCCTTCGGGTTGCCCTCAACTACAGTCGTCAACTTTACTTACTAAGTCTAGAAACTTTAAACTAATCTTTGATTTAATTTATAGTGTTCTTTTGGTAAGAACAATAATTCTTCCTCCAATCAATTTAACGATTTGCACTTGTGTGAGGTATGGGATTTAGTTAAAATAGTCATAGGAAAGTGGTTCTCTCACTACACCTGGTGTAACATGTTTAATATGTTGTTCTTATTTAAAATCTATTCTGATACTTCTCACCTATTGTGGATTGGGATAATACTTGATTATCTATGGATTTTCCACCTTACAAACACTTAGATTATGATAATTATGTCCATTATAATTTTATTTCCAACTTATTAGCTATGTTGATCTTAGCAACTATTTTAATCTTTGGTCAGAGCTTTGCAATCATGTACTAAGTTGCCTGCCTTGAATTTAGGCTGAAAATTCATACTGTTGAAACACACACACATGAAATGTTATGAAAGATTATATTATTGGATATATATTGTTTAAAAATATGATAGATATAAACTTAGATATGAAGAAATAAGTGGAAGTGAGTGTCTATTGCTTTTCTCTTAAAAAAAAACAAAAAACGTTGGTTGTTTTTTTACCTGGTGGCTCAAGTTTGATCCTAGCTGTAGACATTTGGATTTTATACGTCCATTCTCTGACTTCTAAAATAATCTGTAATAATATAAATAATTACAATGAAAAAAAAAGCATTTTTTAAAAGTTTATCATAATTGTTATTATTTGAATTTTTTTTTTTTTTTTAGTCTTTAAAAATAATTTTTTTACAATTGTTGTTATTTGATCATTTTCTTTTGTGTGTGTGTTTTTTTGTTTTTTTTTGTTTTGTTTTTTTTTAGAGTCTTTCAAAAGAGTTTTTTTTTTTTTAATTTTTTATTCTTGCACTTGTCAAAATTGTCAGAAATGTGCTTTTTTTTTGGTGAATGTCTTACACAGCACCTTTGTTGCCTCACATGTTCCATGTAACATGTCTTCATATTCACTCTTGCCTGTTGCTGCTGGTTCACTTTTTTAAAATTTTTAATTCACTCATTTTGCACTTGTATTGACAGGGGGTGGGTATGTGACCCCTCCCTTCCCGATGGAACTTTCAACATACTCACTTTATAATCACCTTATTTCAATTTGTTTATCTTTCTTAAATACTAATCATTATCAAATCTCTCACTTTTTCATCTAAAGTGTCTTTTTTTTTTGGTTTCCAGAGAACACCTCAATGTCAACAAAACATTTTCCATATGTGCAGTAGCTTTAAGTTGTATTATGAGACTTGGCTGTGAAAAAATACAACCAAATTTTATTGACTTTTAAAAGGGGCCCAATCAGATACTGAGAAGTTGTGAACAAAAACAAACTACTTTTTTGTTTAATCCTTTCACTGTGCAATTAAATTCATGGTCATTCACATAACGATGTTAATTATCTACCTAAAAATAAAATTGATACTAGGTTGGTGTAATGTTCAGAAGTCACTGAGGGTGTGTCTACTTCTCACAGAATAAGGAGAAGTTTTTTCAAAGACATTGGATAAAACTGCTTTCCACTGTTAATGGTTGTAATATTATGAGTGGATATATCCATTTTGTGAAACAAAAGAATTAATAATAATGTTTTGAAATTATTAAAATTTATACATCTGTTTCCTAAGTTATCCTCTTTGACATGAATTTCATTTAAAAAATCCATCTCAAACAAAAATCTTTATACATTCATATTTACACATTTTGGGTTTTGCATATTGATCTTTTGTTTTTTCTCATGCTTTATTAATATTCATCATTTCAAAAATCATTCTATACTTTTTAGATACTTTAAAAATTATTGATCCTTAGATGATGTAAAATAGTTTTGAATTTCACAGCCTTACAAAATGTCTGTACTTGAGAATGATAATTGTTAGAAACCTATGATATTTATACAGTAGTTTAAAATAGATCACAATAAGCATAGTGATATATATATATATATATAACACTTTTACTTTTATGTGTGTGTGTGTGTGTATATATATATATATATATATATATATATATACAGTAAAAATGTTACATTTTTCTCAGTATAAATTGAATATAAAATAAGGCTCCCAACTCCCAATTCAACAAATACTTTGGAAATTATATGAATTGTTGTGGCTATTTTGAATTGATCACAATGTTCTTATATATTTTTCCGACTTTTCATTATCTCAAATGGTCAGATTTACATTTACAGTGCCTATAAAAATGTCTTCCACTTGGACTTTTATCATATTTTATTCTGATACAACATGAAACTATAATGCATTTTTATTTCACCATTAAAAAATATTGTTTTTTAAAAAAAAAAATGGATAGAAATACTTACTCTCTTTTCCTTGGCAATTACAACTTTGAGAATATTTAAATAAGTATGTGCACCAATTATCTGGGAGACTGGGGTTCAATCCCAAAGACTCAAAAAATGGTACTTGATGCCACCTTGCTTAACATTCAGCATTATAAGGTAAGGATCAAGGGTAAAGTAGAGCAATCCAGAGAATGGTGTAGCGCCCTCCCCTACACCCTCGACTAAGGTCGCCAACTTTACTTATATATTTATTAACTATTTTCATATAACACACTGTAAATTAAGGGGAAACAACTTGTGCAACCTTTGGGTGCATAACGCAATGTTAGAAAACTTTTTACATAAATGGCCACACAATACTTTCTTTTTTTTTTAGACTAGTATCCTCATCGTTTTTTGTTTTGTTTTTTTCATCATAGTATTACAATATTCTCTGCCTTTCCTCAAATGTATATCACATTCTTCAATAATGCTGAATAAACTACATTAGATGTATAGGATTTATCAGGAAAAAATTAACTTGGTCTTTTTGATATTCAAATGGATTCAAAGCATGAATATTCCATAAACCAACATTCACAAGAACAGTAGTTTCCAAACTTTTGTTGCTTGGAACACACATTTGAAGCAACAAAAATATTATGTACATTGAATTATTTTTATAAGCTAAAATATATAAATACACTTTATAATTGATTTATGATTTTATCTACAAAAACATTAATGGTAATTATTTGTTTATTCTGTAAATTTAGAAGAGTTATCAATAAGAAACATAAGCTTGATGTTTCTTGGTGACATTTTCTACATTAGATATACACAAGACAATATTAGGTTCAATTAAGTTTTAAGTTATTTCTTAACTGTAATAAAAACTTTTTTCTTTTAAAAATTTACTTGATAATGCAAAAAATTGCAAAATATAGATATATGTGGTGTTGTCACCCAAATGAATACTTGTATCATTGTCAGTGGCAACTGTTTTATTGGTGAGGTTATTTGTCAGCTGTGAAATGAAACATACAAAAATGTAACTTGACTTAGTTTTTTTATTCTCACTCTATTCAATCTCCGAAGCAGGAAGAAATGGACACTATGTGGTAACTTCTTCATTCTTCAAAGAACAGTCTTTTTTTAGATTTTTGGTTTCTCATTCTGTGTTGACACTCCAGCCATCAAAAGATAAACAGAGACTGAATCAGAAAATCCATTTTATATATATATATATACACGCATACACATACTGGGATTCTGAAATGAGCTAATGACACTTTTAAATTATAAATTTATACAGGTCATGGAGTGCTAGATCAAGTGTATCATATTACTGCCAGCACAGTAGAAGAGAGATTGAACCCCAGTAGTTATTTGCTTATAATACTGCATATGTTATTTGTACACTTCCTTGCAGCAGCTGAAATATTCAATCTGTACCATTGTCTACAGCCTAATTTTAAATTTATTTAAGCCAATGTCTAAAGTGGCCTGTATAACTTGAAGGTTTATCTATGAATATAAATCAAACTGAATTGTTCCAACTTTCCATCTGTTGATTGAATCACAAATCCAAGTGCTAACAATCAAACAAGAAAAATTTCTATTTGTTTCCAATGAAACAAATAAATGGCTGCTCTTAATCGTACAGAACATAACTTCCATTGGCCAGGATTCCTTCTTTTGCATTTCAGCAAAGTTGTTGACTATGCCAGTTAAAATTTAAGTTGGAAAATCAAGAACCTTAGATAAACAGTATCTTAACATTTTTAACAATTATAAAAAAAAATGTCTTAGATGTGCTACTCCGACAGATTTATGTAAAAAGTTTTGATATTTTGAAACGGAATTTAATTATGTTATCTATTTTAAAAGTGTTTTATAATTCATAAATGTATAAGATTTATTTGCTTTATAGAATACACTATATGAATCAATTTATACTATCATAGTTTCATGATGCATTAAAATGAGAAAAGTCTCAAGGTGGGGTAGGGGGTTATCACACACACACACACACATACACACACATTCTCCATTGAATAGTAAATTATATTTTAATTGAAGTTTCTTAAAGTTTTGAGCTTTTCATTTCATGAGATAAACTTTTGATTTTTTTTTTTTTTAAATCATCCCCTGTTACATTATTGATAGGTTTTGTGACATGTATCAACTGCTGAAAAGATACTAGGTTAACTAATGGTATAATATTTATATCACTTTAAATGTTTCTTTATAATGCATTATAAAACTTTTATTTATATTTCTCCATAATGGTATAATATTTACATCACTTTGAATGTTTAGTTTCTTTTAAAAACTTATCAGAATTTTCTTCTGTTTTTGTTCATATCTTCTTTTGAAGCTCCAAAAAAATTTCTGTGCCTGATCCTCCTCTTGTGAATTTTCCTTGGTCACCAAATTACACAAGTTGTGTATTTTGTCTCTGGTTATAAAAAAGACATAAAGGATATGAATGGTAATAATTACCAATGTTTAGCCTTAAATCAAAACTTGAAACCCTTATTCATTTAGTCTTGCTCTTTTCCTTTTGTAAAATTAAAACAGAAGAAAAAATATTCCATATGGATACACACACACACACACACACACATCTTTTATTGTTGTTTTTTGTTGATCTTGTGTTTATCAAGATGGTTTTTCATTAATTAAAAGAACCAAATTTTTTACCTGTCCATGAAGCTTTGAGAATTGTATAAAAGAATGGTTGGATGGAAATGTTTCTTCTTCCTATTTTTCTTTTGCTTGTATATATGCAACCATTTTCAATGCAAATTATTAATTGCTATTAATTACTAGAATTGTTTGAGGGAAAGTCACCAACATTGGCAATAAAATCCCTAAAGCATGACAACAAATTTTACTCAGTCTCATTTGACCTATAAAAAAAAATATTTTACTTCTAAAATTGAAAATATAGACATGTTTATCAGCTATTTACGGTTGTATATAATATATAAACTTATTTCTTTAAAATTTTATTGCTTTTTTTCCCTTGCCCCAGAATGTGTTCAAGAAAATGAAATATTCAGCTAAGTATGCCATTTGTAATTCCCAAGTTAAACAATTTATTTCAAAAAATACAAACACCATTAATGCTCTCACCTCACTTTGCTTGTCAACATTTGAAGTCTATTTTTATTCACTTCATGCATAAATAACAAAAAATAAAAATGTAAATCATATAACGATTTTTGCTTAAAATAAATTTCTAACAAATCTTTTTATGGTTCCACAAATTTTTTGCACCTTGCTAAAAACTGCATTTAAAAAATAAAGAAAAATCACAAATTCTGTTAAATTTATGATTCTCATTTTTACACCTTGTATTATATTTGTCTTTTAATATTTATTCAACCAATTGTTAAAGGATTTTTCTTGGAGCAAATTAACTCTTACCCTTCTGTCTGTTTGGTTTGAGATCTTTCTTATTGCAAATGTCTAACACAACAAGATGGGTTTGTTTGATTTCTCTCCTGTATTTTTCAAACTTTATTCTCAAATAATCCACTGATACAGGAGAAGCTTAAATAAGTATTTCTCTTTCTTCCATCTTTCTACTATTTTATCATCTATTGTATTTTCTAACTTTGAATGTTATCTTCTTGGGTAATGCATAACAAACCACAATGAAGTATTTGATGACAGAATCAAATTGAAAAATGAATGTGGTTTGGTGAATATAAACTGACATTAGCTAACATTGTGCTGCCCTTTACAACAACAACAAAAAACACAGGTGACATCCCTTCTCTAATTGATTTTTTTTTTCTGTCTTGACTCGAGCGTTTGTACTTTAAACTATGTAAGTAGTTTTTTATCGTCTTTCATGTTTTTCATCTTCACCATGAAATGAAATTTATGGAAATTCTTAGATTCTTTATGTAAAAATGCACTCATGATATTTCAAAAGGACATAAAAAAATAACTTTTGTTAGTGTAGAATCAAATTTTGTTATTTATATTTTTTGGATTTGTATGAAATAAATATTTAACATTATAGCTTTCTTATCGCAAAAACCTTTAATCCTTCTTATTTGCAAATTACTTTATGGAACTCTAGTATAGTTCATTGAAGCCCTTCCAAGTCCAACATTTTCAGAAAAATTGATAACCAATGTTGATATTTAACCCTTTCTTTACTTGATCAATTAGATAAGTTGATTTTTTATTATAAGATTTTAAAAAGAAAATGTGTCTATTACAACAGAAATTAGAAAATTTCCTGACTTTTTCCTTTTAGAGCAAGAACAGTAACATCTAGGAATTTGATTCTTTAATATCAAAGCACATTTCTGATAAGAGGATTGCTGTCAGGAGTTTATTAAGTTTAGTCTGACACAAAGACACAACTGTGGAATATCGAATCAGAGTGTTAACACTTAATCATTTTAGTTGGAAGATACATAGTTACTTGTTTTTGTTTTCTAGAAAAATTTATTCATTAAATTTTAATTACGATTGTTTTTGTTTGTTTTTTTTATTTATTCATTTTTGCACTTTAAATATGTAAATTTCTCAACAAAATAAAGATAAACATGAAAGTAGAGAAACTCCAACCTTTAAATTTCTACAAGGAACTATTTTGAGCCAAAAGTAGTTTGCAAATATGAACCTAAGGTTTCCAACATAAAGAAATTATAAAGAATTTTCAGCCAAACATATTTAAAGACAAGTTTGTTGACAAAATGCGCATGCACGCACACACACACACACTCTCTCTCTCTCTCTCTCTCTCTCTCTATATATATATATATATGTTTCCACATTCCTTGATGATATGTAAACATTTCTTATAATTGTATATGCACTCCCCTACAATTTCTCCTTAGTCTTCACTAAAAAAAAAATTTTATCATCACAAATTGTGTTGGTCAAAAATGTTAACTGAACTGATTTTTGCTTTTAAGATATTTCCAAGGTAAGACATCATAAGTTTATGAATTTTAATCAGGTTCATTAGTCCAAGTTAACCAAAAGCCAAACTTTTTTTAAACCTGATTTTTCTAATGGAGGTATCATTGGGGAATAAAAAAAGTTTTCATAAATGGACAAGGTTTTTCTTGTTCCCTCTCCCTTAATGATACCTCTATCAGAAAAATAAGGTCTGCTTTGGGTTATCCTTACCACACTTTTAACCTAGACTAATAACTCAATTTATCTGTTTTTTTTATTAAATGTTTTATCCAATTTATTCACTGATTCTTGTTAGATAATGTGAGTTGTTTAATTTTATACAATCTTTTGCTTACAAAGGTTTCTATTATTTAGCACAAAGTATTTCCACCAGGAAAATGAAAACTGGAAAGTATGAGAATCAAAACATTATGAAAACAAAAATAAGTTAAATTCCCAACTTCAGATAAAGTTTAATGAAACTCTAATATTAAATCTACTTTGAAAACATCAAAATGGTTTTGAAAATTACTTATCAACTTTATGACGTTCTTTGGCTTTTAACATAATTCAATAACAAATATAAGTTAAGTAAAATCAGCTGAAAATAAATACTGGATTTTACTAAAACATTTTTATGTTTTGTGGTAAAAAGTTTTGAAAACTTGATAATCATTTTTTTTTTTTCCCAGTTGCAAATAATTTTTTTTTCTTTTCTACCAAATTCAAAAAAAGTTTTTAAAAAATGAATTTGTGAAATTCTTATTTTATTTTACCTAAATTTGCATTTTACACTCAGTATTTGTAAAAAGCCACCTTATCATTCTAGAATTTTGATCCTTATTAAAAAGCTGTCTGTAAATTTTAGTTTTGTAAAAAGAAATGAAAAAAAATAAACTTATTTTCAGTTTGAGAAAATCAAGAAATTGATTAGAAACTTCAAAAGAATAAATAAAACAAACAATTAAGAATCTTGCAACTTCTTCTGATTTTAGTTTTAAGGCTTTTTTCAAAAATATTTTTCAAAAAAAAAGAGAATTAAGAAAAGAGGGAATCTATAACAAAGGATAAATTAGAGTTACTACAATCAGATTATAAAATGGAAATAACATTATTTTTCTTTATACTTGAAAATCTATCGAGGTATTTGATTAGGTTTTTATCTAAAATATTTACTTAAATCAATATATTAGCTCTTTAAACCAGTAAGCTCAGTATTTCAGACTGAGTACTATTTTACTATACACCATAAGCTCAATATTTTAGCTCAGCTGATATGACCAATAAAAGTTTTAGTATAGTGACTCTTGTTTAAGGGAATAATAGGCTAATTTTAAACAAAAACATCTCTACCTTGAAGCAAAGTACAAATGTATTTTGGGCTCAGGGATTTTTTGTTTGTTCTTTAAATTAGTGTTGTGAGCTCAGACACAAAATGTATATATACAAAAAACACCTTAAGAGATTATAAATAATAATGTTTTTGCTAATGTAGAGATCATCATTGGGATTTTATAAGATTAAACATCACGATAAAAATAAATCCCTTTCTCGTGCAAATATTAATGGCAATATAATTGTAAAATCCAGATTAAAAAATATGCAAAAATTAAATTAATGTAAGCTCTTGAGATTGGAATGATAAGTTTCACCTTATATGATTCTAAATATTTTTCAGTCCAGATTCCAGATAACTGAAAAAAAATTTTGATAAACAAGAGAAACACTTTTATAGATCTTGAAATTTAGCAGAACACAATCTTCTTTTTCTTTCATTTGGATTTGTGCACTTAAATACTAAGATAAATTGAAAAAATTCTTTACATTTGGCAATAGGATTACATACTCCCCCTCCAATTAATCTTTATAAATAATTATTATAAATCAACTTTCCTTTATATATATATGACCAAGTATATTGTTGTGATATCATACTAAATAATTCATGGTATTTCTCAGCTCTACTTCAAGTAACATGATAAATTATACTAAGATACACGGTACCAGCAGCAGAATTAGTCCTCACCTGACCCTACTGTGTAAGGTGGATTTCTGTCCTACCCAAAAGTATTAGTTTGAAGTGAACACATACTACCTCAGTCAAAATTTGAACCCAGTTCAACAATTCAGTTTTCTCTACCATTAAGCTAATTTGTCTTGAATAAATACAAGGCAATATTCTGAAGAATTTCTATCAATATATATATATATATATATAACCCAATGATAATCAGATCATAACCTTACAAAAAACTTACCCTATAAATCTCTTTTGATGATGTTCTACAATTGGCCTACCAAAATAATTATTTTATGTTTGTTTATCTTCTTTTTTAAGAACATGCCTTACTTTGGAAATAGTTGCCTCATACAACAAGTCAACAACTAGGATAGATGTAACAATATTTTATTTGAGATGAGTATTGTTTCTTTTTGCTGTTTTTGTCATTGCCACAACATTTCAGCTGATTAAGTAAGTCTGTTGGCTTCTTTAGATGTCCACTTTCTTTCTCTCTCTCTCTTTCTCTTGTCAGATATGTCCAATATTTTCTATTTTGTCATATTGGTTGACAATATTTAAAAAGATACTCTCCCTCATTTATATATATTTATATATAAGAATGAATAGGTCCACGAATAATTTCAAATTTTAGTATTTTGGTTTCCTTTATTTGTTATTATTCTGTATACTTGTGAGATGTGTTTTGGACATTCTATTCCTTGTCAGTCATTTGGATTGTTGCTTGTGTGTTGAACTTTTTTCTAGTAAAGATTGTTTTAATTTTGTTGAACTCCAGAAATCAAGACAACCTATCAAAAAAATGTTTACTATAAAGAAATTCAACACACAAACAAAGGTTGATATCCCATAAAACCCAACCAACCAACAATCCAAATGCCTAAAAACTAGAAGGTCCAAAAAACATGTTGCACAAGTATATAGAATAATAATAAATAAAAAGCCTAAATACTAAATTTGAAATTATTTGTGGACCTATTTATTTTAAAATATTTGCTTTTCTCTCATTGGACCAGCAACAATCTCTTAATAGATTGTTGCTGGTCCAATGAGAGAAAAGCAAATATTTTAAAATAAATAGGTCCACAAATAATACATCTGAAGAAGGATGTAGAATGGATCAGCTGAAACACTAATGACAACAAACCCCTCTCCCCCCACAAAAAAAATGAGACCATCAGTCTAAACATGGAGTGGTATTGTTATGCTCCCTTTGATTGTAAAAGAAAAATGTCTTTATGAAATTTTAACTGTTATTTTTTCTTTTAAGGAGCTCAAATTTTGAGCATATTTAAGATATTCGAAAGCAGGAGAAAAAGGTAATCTGGAGTAGAGAAGGGGTTGGTCTGCTTTTGATTGAATGACTCAAGTGTGATGGAAAATGGGGAGGGGGCAGCCTGGTATCTGCACTTGTGATTCTGTGTTGAATTTTTTCCACCATTTTGCACATACACCTTTTCATTTTCATATATTACACAAATTCATGAAAAAAAAGAAATAAATATTTTTATGATTTTACTCATTGTTTTGATTTTTTCTTCCGAAACCATTTTCCTAAAATTTGTTCTTATATGTATACAATATGATGAAAATAATTTGGCATTCATTATATAATCTAGGTAGGTTAATAGTAGACAGGGCTGACACGGACTAGAATTTTAAAAAGTTAAATTATCAAAAAAGAATAGTAAGAGATTTATTGTAGATTAACAAGTTGTTACACTAGATCATTATTTACATATCCTTTCAACATTCATAGCACATAAAAAAAAGACATTGCGTTAGAAGGAAATTATTTAATAAGTAATTGATATTCACCAAAAAGTCAGCAGACAGACAGATGCTTCTCTTGTCATTCAATAGTGTAACTCTACATTATGGGATTTTCTTTGGTGAATGAAAGTAATCCTTTTCTTCGGAAAATCGTATTAGGGTCATCAGGAGAGAATGTGCACCATTTTGGGGGGCCTTCCTCTCAATGGTTTTATTTGCACACTGGCCCCACTCACTGAATATAAATGTATATATCACTGAAGCCCTATTAGTTATTTACTAAGCTTAGCTTAGATGTTGATTCAGAAGTGTAACAGTGAAATGTGATTTGAAAAATAACTGTGTACATTATGAGAATATTATGTGAATCTTATGCATTTGCGATCGAGTGTCAGTTTAACTTGGCTACTTTCATTTAGTTGTTGGTTGTAATCCTTATTTCCCAGTTCTTTATGAAGAGTCTTCCTTATGCTTTTGTCAAACATACATCAAGTTTCTGTTTCGGATGCCGGTGGAAATTTTATTCTTGGCAAAACGGATTGTGTCTCAGCATGGTGTAATACAGATATCTATTTCTATGTGGCATGAATTCTACAACAAGCTACATTTAATAAAAGACAATAAAAAAGGTGTCAGAAATTTTACTTTCACTTTCTTCATCTTACATTATTTTAGAATGTGTTAAGTATTTTTTTAAATAATTTTCTTTTTTAATTATAAAAAAGACTCAATTGAAAATTCTAATTTTCATAATTACTCATTTTTTGAAAAAGTATTTTGAAATATTTTTTAGATTGATAAACTTTCTTTCTAAAAGTCAACTAACTATTTATTTTAATTACTAATGGTGAGTATATATATATATATATATATATATATATATATATATATATAAAGAGAAAGAGAGACACACATACTGTGAGTACCGCAAGACCTTTTATACAAATGTTAAAGATTCTTTTATTTAATAAACTCCTTCACCTTCTCTTTTCTACTTTACTTTTTCCTCTCCATCTATTGTCTTTTCTTCCTAATACATCCTTTCTCTTTTTCCTTTCTTCATCTATTCTCTTTTCTTCCTAATACATCCTTTCTCTTTTTCCATTCTTCATCTATTCACTTTTCTTCCTAATACATCCTTTCTCTTTTTCCTTTCTTCATCTATTCTCTTTTCTTCCTAATACATCCTTTCTCTTTTTCCTTTCTTCATCTATTCTCTTTTCTTCCTAATACATCCTTTCTCTTTTTCCTTTCTTCATCTATTCTCTTTTCTTCCTAATACATCCTTTCTCTTTTTCCTTTCTTCATCTATTGTCTTTTCTTCCTAATACATCCTTTCTCTTTTTCCTTTCTTCATCTATTGTCTTTTCTTCCTAATACATCTATTCTCTTTTCTTCCTAATACATCCTTTCTCTTTTTCCTTTCTTCATCTATTCTCTTTTCTTCCTAATACATCCTTTCTCTTTTTCCTTTCTTCATCTATTCTCTTTTCTTCCTAATACATCCTTTCTCTTTTTCCTTTCTTCATCTATTCTCTTTTCTTCCTAATACATCCTTTCTCTTTTTCCTTTCTTCATCTATTCTCTTTTCTTCCTAATACATCCTTTCTCTTTTTCCTTTCTTCATCTATTGTCTTTTCTTCCTAATACATCTATTGTCTTTTCTTCCTAATACATCCTTTCTCTTTTTCCTTTCTTCATCTATTGTCTTTTCTTCCTAATACATCCTTTCTCTTTTTCCTTTCTTCATCTATTCTCTTTTCTTCCTAATACATCCTTTCTCTTTTTCCTCTCCATCTATTGTCGTTTCTTCCTAATAAATCCTTTCTCCTTTTCCTTTCTTCATCTATTCTCTTTTCTTCCTAATACATCCTTTCTCTTTTTCCTTTCTTCATCTATTCTCTTTTCTTCCTAATACATCCTTTCTTTTTTTCCTTTCTTCATCTATTCTCTTTTCTTCCTAATACATCCTTTCTCTTTTTCTTTTCTTCATCTATTCTCTTTTCTTCCTAATACATCCTTTCTCTTTTTCCTTTCTTCATCTATTGTCTTTTCTTCCTAATACATCTATTCTCTTTTCTTCCTAATACATCCTTTCTCTTTTTCCTTTCTTCATCTATTCTCTTTTCTCCCTAATACATCCTTTCTCTTTTTCCTTTCTTCATCTATTCTCTTTTCTTCCTAATACATCCTTTCTCTTTTTCCTTTCTTCATTTTTGTCTTTTCTTCCTAATACATCCTTTCTCTTTTTCCTTTCTTCATCTATTCTCTTTTCTTCCTAATACATCCTTTCTCTTTTTCCTTTCTTAATCTATTGTCTTTTCTTCCTAATACATCCTTTCTCTTTTTCCTTTCTTCATCTATTCTCTTTTCTTCCTAATACATCCTTTCTCTTTTTCCTTTCTTCATCTATTCTCTTTTCTTCCTAATACATCTATTCTCTTTTCTTCCTAATACATCCTTTCTCTTTTTCCTTTCTTCATCTATTCTCTTTTCTTCCTAATACATCCTTTCTCTTTTTCCTTTCTTCATCTATTCTCTTTTCTTCCTAATACATCCTTTCTCTTTTTCCTTTCTTCATCTATTCTCTTTTCTTCCTAATACATCCTTTCTCTTTTTCCTTTCTTCATCTATTCTCTTTTCTTCCTAATACATCCTTTCTCTTTTTCCTTTCTTCATCTATTCTCTTTTCTTCCTAATACATCCTTTCTCTTTTTCCTTTCTTCATCTATTCTCTTTTCTTCCTAATACATCCTTTCTCTTTTTCCTTTCTTCATCTATTCTCTTTTCTTCCTAATACATCCTTTCTCTTTTTCCTTTCTTCATCTATTCTCTTTTCTTCCTAATACATCCTTTCTCTTTTTCCTTTCTTCATCTATTCTCTTTTCTTCCTAATACATCCTTTCTTTTTTCCTTTCTTCATCTATTGCCTTTTCTTCCTAATACATCTATTCTCTTTTCTTCCTAATACATCCTTTCTGTTTTTCCTTTCTTCATCTATTCTCTTTTCTTCCTAATACATCCTTTCTCTTTTTCCTTTCTTCATCTATTGTCTTTTCTTCCTAATACATCCTTTCTCTTTTTCCTTTCTTCATCTATTGTCTTTTCTTCCTAATACATCCTTTCTCTTTTTCCTTTCTTCATCTAATGTCTTTTCTTCCTAATACATCCTTTCTCTTTTTCCTTTCTTCATCTATTGTCTTTTCTTCCTAATACATCTATTCTCTTTTCTTCCTAATACATCCTTTCTCTTTTTCCTTTCTTCATCTATTCTCTTTTCTTCCTAATACATCCTTTCTCTTTTTCCTTTCTTCATCTATTCTCTTTTCTTCCTAATACATCCTTTCTCTTTTTCCTCTCCATCTATTGTCTTTTCTTCCTAATACATCCTTTCTCTTTTTCCTTTCTTCATCTATTCTCTTTTCTTCCTAATACATCCTTTCTCTTTTTCCTTTCTTCATCTATTCTCTTTTCTTCCTAATACATCCTTTCTTTTTTCCTTTCTTCATCTATTCTCTTTTCTTCCTAATACATCCTTTCTCTTTTTCCTTTCTTCATCTATTCTCTTTTCTTCCTAATACATCCTTTGTCTTTTTCCTTTCTTCATCTATTCTCTTTTCTTCCTAATACATCCTTTCTCTTTTTCCTTTCTTCATCTATTGTCTTTTCTTCCTAATACATCTATTCTCTTTTCTTCCTAATACATCCTTTCTCTTTTTCCTTTCTTCATCTATTCTCTTTTCTTCCTAATACATCCTTTCTCTTTTTCCTTTCTTCATCTATTCTCTTTTCTTCCTAATACATCCTTTCTCTTTTTCCTTTCTTCATCTATTGTCTTTTCTTCCTAATACATCCTTTCTCTTTTTCCTTTCTTCATCTATTCTCTTTTCTTCCTAATACATCCTTTCTCTTTTTCCTTTCTTAATCTATTGTCTTTTCTTCCTAATACATCCTTTCTCTTTTTCCTTTCTTCATCTATTCTCTTTTCTTCCTAATACATCCTTTCTCTTTTTCCTTTCTTCATCTATTCTCTTTTCTTCCTAATACATCTATTCTCTTTTCTTCCTAATACATCCTTTCTCTTTTTCCTTTCTTCATCTATTCTCTTTTCTTCCTAATACATCCTTTCTCTTTTTCCTTTCTTCATCTATTCTCTTTTCTTCCTAATACATCCTTTCTCTTTTTCCTCTCAATCTATTGTCTTTTCTTCCTAATACATCCTTTCTCTTTTTCCTTTCTTCATCTATTCTCTTTTTCCTTTCTTCATCTATTCTCTTTTCTTCCTAATACATCCTTTCTCTTTTTCCTTTCTTCATCTATTGTCTTTTCTTCCTAATAAATCCTTTCTCTTTTTCCTTTCTTCATCTATTCTTTTTTCTTCCTAATACATCCTTTCTCTTTTTCCTTTCTAATACATCCTTTCTCTTTTTCCTTTCTTCATCTATTCTCTTTTCTTCCTAATACATCCTTTCTCTTTTTCCTTTCTTCATCTATTCTCTTTTCTTCCTAATACATCCTTTCTCTTTTTCCTTTCTTCATCTATTCTCTTTTCTTCCTAATACATCCTTTCTCTTTTTCCTTTCTTCATCTATTCTCTTTTCTTCCTAATACATCCTTTCTCTTTTTCCTTTCTTCATCTATTGTCTTTTCTTCCTAATACATCCTTTCTCTTTTTCCTTTCTTCATCTATTGTCTTTTCTTCCTAATACATCCTTTCTCTTTTTCCTTTCTTCATCTATTGTCTTTTCTTCCTAATACATCTATTCTCTTTTCTTCCTAATACATCCTTTCTCTTTTTCCTTTCTTCATCTATTCTCTTTTCTTCCTAATACATCCTTTCTCTTTTTCCTTTCTTCATCTATTCTCTTTTCTTCCTAATACATCCTTTCTCTTTTTCCTTTCTTCATCTATTCTCTTTTCTTCCTAATACATCCTTTCTCTTTTTCCTTTCTTCATCTATTGTCTTTTCTTCCTAATACATCCTTTCTCTTTTTCCTTTCTTCATCTATTGTCTTTTCTTCCTAATACATCCTTTCTCTTTTTCCTTTCTTCATCTATTCTCTTTTCTTCCTAATACATCCTTTCTCTTTTTCCTTTCTTCATCTATTCTCTTTTCTTCCTAATACATCCTTTCTCTTTTTCCTTTCTTCATCTATTGTCTTTTCTTCCTAATACATCCTTTCTCTTTTTCCTTTCTTCATCTATTGTCTTTTCTTCCTAATATATCTATTCTCTTTTCTTCCTAATACATCCTTTCTCTTTTTCCTTTCTTCATCTATTGTCTTTTCTTCCTAATAAATCCTTTCTCTTTTTCCTTTCTTCATCTATTGTCTTTTCTTCCTAATACATCCTTTCTATTTTTCCTTTCTTCATCTATTCTCTTTTCTTCCTAATACATCCTTTCTCTTTTTCCTTTCTTCATCTATTCTTTTTTCTTCCTAATACATCCTTTCTCTTTTTCCTTTCTTCATCTATTGTCTTTTCTTCCTAATACATCCTTTCTCTTTTTCCATCCTTCATCTATTCTCTTTTCTTCCTAATACATCCTTTCTCTTTTTCCTTTCTTCATCTATTGTCTTTTCTTCCTAATACATCCTTTCTCTTTTTCCTTTCTTCATCTATTCTCTTTTCTTCCTAATACATCCTTTCTCTTTTTCCTTTCTTCATCTATTCTCTTTTCTTCCTAATACATCCTTTCTCTTTTTCCTTTCTTCATCTATTATCTTTTCTTCCTAATACATCCTTTCTCTTTTTCCTTTCTTCATCTATTCTCTTTTCTTCCTAATACATCCTTTCTCTTTTTACTTTCTTCATCTATTCTCTTTTCTTCCTAATACATCCTTTCTCTTTTTCCTTTCTTCATCTATACTCTTTTCTTCCTAATACATCCTTTCTCTTTTTCCTTTCTTAATCTATTGTCTTTTCTTCCTAATACATCCTTTCTCTTTTTCCTTTCTTCATCTATTCTCTTTTCTTCCTAATACATCCTTTCTCTTTTTCCTTTCTTCATCTATTCTCTTTTCTTCCTAATACATCTATTCTCTTTTCTTCCTAATACATCCTTTCTCTTTTTCCTTTCTTCATCTATTCTCTTTTCTTCCTAATACATCCTTTCTCTTTTTCCTTTCTTCATCTATTCTCTTTTCTTCCTAATACATCCTTTCTCTTTTTCCTCTCCATCTATTGTCTTTTCTTCCTAATACATCCTTTCTCTTTTTCCTTTCTTCATCTATTCTCTTTTCTTCCTAATACATCCTTTCTCTTTTTCCTTTCTTCATCTATTGTCTTTTCTTCCTAATACATCCTTTCTCTTTTTCCTTTCTTCATCTATTCTCTTTTCTTCCTAATACATCCTTTCTCTTTTTCCTTTCTTCATCTATTCTTTTTTCTTCCTAATACATCCTTTCTCTTTTTCCTTTCTTCATCTATTCTCTTTTCTTCCTAATACATCCTTTCTCTTTTTCCTTTCTTCATCTATTCTCTTTTCTTCCTAATACATCCTTTCTCTTTTTCCTTTCTTCATCTATTCTCTTTTCTTCCTAATACATCCTTTCTCTTTTTCCTTTCTTCATCTATTGCCTTTTCTTCCTAATACATCTATTCTCTTTTCTTCCTAATACATCCTTTCTGTTTTTCCTTTCTTCATCTATTGTCTTTTCTTCCTAATACATCCTTTCTCTTTTTCCTTTCTTCATCTATTGTCTTTTCTTCCTAATACATCCTTTCTCTTTTTCCTTTCTTCATCTATTGTCTTTTCTTCCTAATACATCCTTTCTCTTTTTCCTTTCTTCATCTAATGTCTTTTCTTTCTAATAGATCCTTTCTCTTTTTCCTTTCTTCATCTATTGTCTTTTCTTCCTAATACATCTATTCTCTTTTCTTCCTAATACATCCTTTCTCTTTTTCCTTTCTTCATCTATTCTCTTTTCTTCCTAATACATCCTTTCTCTTTTTCCTTTCTTCATCTATTCTCTTTTCTTCCTAATACATCCTTTCTCTTTTTCCTCTCCATCTATTGTCTTTTCTTCCTAATACATCCTTTCTCTTTTTCCTTTCTTCATCTATTCTCTTTTCTTCCTAATACATCCTTTCTTTTTTTCCTTTCTTCATCTATTCTCTTTTCTTGCTAATACATCCTTTCTCTTTTTCCTTTCTTCATCTATTCTCTTTTCTTCCTAATACATCCTTTGTCTTTTTCCTTTCTTCATCTATTCTCTTTTCTTCCTAATACATCCTTTCTCTTTTTCCTTTCTTCATCTATTGTCTTTTCTTCCTAATACATCTATTCTCTTTTCTTCCTAATACATCCTTTCTCTTTTTCCTTTCTTCATCTATTCTCTTTTCTTCCTAATACATCCTTTCTCTTTTTCCTTTCTTCATCTATTCTCTTTTCTTCCTAATACATCCTTTCTCTTTTTCCTTTCTTCATCTATTCTCTTTTCTTCCTAATACATCCTTTCTCTTTTTCCTTTCTTCATCTATTCTCTTTTCTTCCTAATACATCCTTTCTCTTTTTCCTTTCTTAATCTATTGTCTTTTCTTCCTAATACATCCTTTCTCTTTTTCCTTTCTTCATCTATTCTTTTTTCTTCCTAATACATCCTTTCTCTTTTTCTTTTCTTCATCTATTCTCTTTTCTTCCTAATACATCTATTCTCTTTTCTTCCTAATACATCCTTTCTCTTTTTCCTTTCTTCATCTATTCTCTTTTCTTCCTAATACATCCTTTCTCTTTTTCCTTTCTTCATCTATTCTCTTTTCTTCCTAATACATCCTTTCTCTTTTTCCTCTCCATCTATTGTCTTTTCTTCCTAATACATCCTTTCTCTTTTTCCTTTCTTCATCTATTCTCTTTTCTTCCTAATAAATCCTTTCTCTTTTTCCTTTCTTCATCTATTCTCTTTTCTTCCTAATACATCCTTTCTCTTTTTCCTTTCTTCATCTATTGTCTTTTCTTCCTAATACATCCTTTCTCTTTTTCCTTTCTTCATCTATTCTTTTTTCTTCCTAATACATCCTTTCTCTTTTTCCTTTCTTCATCTATTCTCTTTTCTTCCTAATACATCCTTTCTCTTTTTCCTTTCTTCATCTATTCTCTTTTCTTCCTAATACATCCTTTCTCTTTTTCCTTTCTTCATCTATTCTCTTTTCTTCCTAATACATCCTTTCTCTTTTTCCTTTCTTCATCTATTCTCTTTTCTTCCTAATACATCCTTTCTCTTTTTCCTTTCTTCATCTATTGTCTTTTCTTCCTAATACATCCTTTCTCTTTTTCCTTTCTTCATCTATTGTCTTTTCTTCCTAATACATCCTTTCTCTTTTTCCTTTCTTCATCTATTGTCTTTTCTTCCTAATACATCTATTCTCTTTTCTTCCTAATACATCCTTTCTCTTTTTCCTTTCTTCATCTATTGTCTTTTCTTCCTAATACATCTATTCTCTTTTCTTCCTAATACATCCTTTCTCTTTTTCCTTTCTTCATCTATTGTCTTTTCTTCCTAATACATCCTTTCTCTTTTTCCTTTCTTCATCTATTCTCTTTTCTTCCTAATACATCCTTTCTCTTTTTCCTTTCTTCATCTATTCTCTTTTCTTCCTAATACATCCTTTCTCTTTTTCCTTTCTTCATCTATTCTCTTTTCTTCCTAATACATCCTTTCTCTTTTTCCTTTCTTCATCTATTCTCTTTTCTTCCTAATACATCCTTTCTCTTTTTCCTTTCTTCATCTATTGTCTTTTCTTCCTAATACATCCTTTCTCTTTTTCCTTTCTTCATCTATTGTCTTTTCTTCCTAATACATCCTTTCTCTTTTTCCTTTCTTCATCTATTCTCTTTTCTTCCTAATACATCCTTTCTCTTTTTCCTTTCTTCATCTATTCTTTTTTCTTCCTAATACATCCTTTCTCTTTTTCCTTTCTTCATCTATTGTCTTTTCTTCCTAATACATCCTTTCTCTTTTTCCATCCTTCATCTATTCTCTTTTCTTCCTAATACATCCTTTCTCTTTTTCCTTTCTTCATCTATTGTCTTTTCTTCCTAATACATCCTTTCTCTTTTTCCTTTCTTCATCTATTCTCTTTTCTTCCTAATACATCCTTTCTCTTTTTCCTTTCTTCATCTATTCTCTTTTCTTCCTAATACATCCTTTCTCTTTTTCCTTTCTTCATCTATTATCTTTTCTTCCTAATACATCCTTTCTCTTTTTCCTTTCTTCATCTATTCTCTTTTCTTCCTAATACATCCTTTCTCTTTTTACTTTCTTCATCTATTCTCTTTTCTTCCTAATACATCCTTTCTCTTTTTCCTTTCTTCATCTATTCTCTTTTCTTCCTAATACATCTATTCTCTTTTCTTCCTAATACATCCTTTCTCTTTTTCCTTTCTTCATCTATTCTCTTTTCTTCCTAATACATCCTTTCTCTTTTTCCTTTCTTCATCTATTCTCTTTTCTTCCTAATACATCCTTTCTCTTTTTCCTTTCTTCATCTATTGTCTTTTCTTCCTAATACATCTATTCTCTTTTCTTCCTAATACATCCTTTCTCTTTTTCCTTTCTTCATCTATTCTCTTTTCTTCCTAATACATCCTTTCTCTTTTTCCTTTCTTCATCTATTCTCTTTTCTTCCTAATACATCCTTTCTCTTTTTCCTTTCTTCATCTATTCTCTTTTCTTCCTAATACATCCTTTCTCTTTTTCCTTTCTTCATCTATTCTCTTTTCTTCCTAATACATCCTTTCTCTTTTTCCTTTCTTCATCTATTCTCTTTTCTTCCTAATACATCCTTTCTCTTTTTCCTTTCTTCATCTATTCTCTTTTCTTCCTAATACATCCTTTCTCTTTTTCCTCTCCATCTATTGTCTTTTCTTCCTAATACATCCTTTCTCTTTTTCCTTTCTTCATCTATTCTCTTTTCTTCCTAATAAATCCTTTCTCTTTTTCCTTTCTTCATCTATTCTCTTTTCTTCCTAATACATCCTTTCTCTTTTTCCTTTCTTCATCTATTGTCTTTTCTTCCTAATACATCCTTTCTCTTTTTCCTTTCTTCATCTATTCTTTTTTCTTCCTAATACATCCTTTCTCTTTTTCCTTTCTTCATCTATTCTCTTTTCTTCCTAATACATCCTTTCTCTTTTTCCTTTCTTCATCTATTCTCTTTTCTTCCTAATACATCCTTTCTCTTTTTCCTTTCTTCATCTATTCTCTTTTCTTCCTAATACATCCTTTCTCTTTTTCCTTTCTTCATCTATTCTCTTTTCTTCCTAATACATCCTTTCTCTTTTTCCTTTCTTCATCTATTGTCTTTTCTTCCTAATACATCCTTTCTCTTTTTCCTTTCTTCATCTATTGTCTTTTCTTCCTAATACATCCTTTCTCTTTTTCCTTTCTTCATCTATTGTCTTTTCTTCCTAATACATCTATTCTCTTTTCTTCCTAATACATCCTTTCTCTTTTTCCTTTCTTCATCTATTGTCTTTTCTTCCTAATACATCTATTCTCTTTTTCCTTTCTTCATCTATTGTCTTTTCTTCCTAATACATCCTTTCTCTTTTTCCTTTCTTCATCTATTCTCTTTTCTTCCTAATACATCCTTTCTCTTTTTCCTTTCTTCATCTATTCTCTTTTCTTCCTAATACATCCTTTCTCTTTTTCCTTTCTTCATCTATTGTCTTTTCTTCCTAATACATCCTTTCTCTTTTTCCTTTCTTCATCTATTGTCTTTTCTTCCTAATACATCCTTTCTCTTTTTCCTTTCTTCATCTATTCTCTTTTCTTCCTAATACATCCTTTCTCTTTTTCCTTTCTTCATC
Organism: Sepioteuthis lessoniana; assembly: GCA_963585895.1. Lineage (NCBI taxonomy): Eukaryota > Metazoa > Mollusca > Cephalopoda > Myopsida > Loliginidae > Sepioteuthis > Sepioteuthis lessoniana. The sequence continues at coordinate 6,879,014 of OY757906.1, forward strand.
TATTCTTTTTTCTTCCTAATACATCCTTTCTCTTTTTCCTTTCTTCATCTATTGTCTTTTCTTCCTAATACATCCTTTCTCTTTTTCCATCCTTCATCTATTCTCTTTTCTTCCTAATACATCCTTTCTCTTTTTCCTTTCTTCATCTATTGTCTTTTCTTCCTAATACATCCTTTCTCTTTTTCCTTTCTTCATCTATTCTCTTTTCTTCCTAATACATCCTTTCTCTTTTTCCTTTCTTCATCTATTCTCTTTTCTTCCTAATACATCCTTTCTCTTTTTCCTTTCTTCATCTATTATCTTTTCTTCCTAATACATCCTTTCTCTTTTTCCTTTCTTCATCTATTCTCTTTTCTTCCTAATACATCCTTTCTCTTTTTACTTTCTTCATCTATTCTCTTTTCTTCCTAATACATCCTTTCTCTTTTTCCTTTCTTCATCTATTCTCTTTTCTTCCTAATACATCTATTCTCTTTTCTTCCTAATACATCCTTTCTCTTTTTCCTTTCTTCATCTATTCTCTTTTCTTCCTAATACATCCTTTCTCTTTTTCCTTTCTTCATCTATTCTCTTTTCTTCCTAATACATCCTTTCTCTTTTTCCTCTCCATCTATTGTCTTTTCTTCCTAATACATCCTTTCTCTTTTTCCTTTCTTCATCTATTCTCTTTTCTTCCTAATACATCCTTTCTCTTTTTCCTTTCTTCATCTATTGTCTTTTCTTCCTAATACATCCTTTCTCTTTTTCCTTTCTTCATCTATTCTCTTTTCTTCCTAATACATCCTTTCTCTTTTTCCTTTCTTCATCTATTCTTTTTTCTTCCTAATACATCCTTTCTCTTTTTCCTTTCTTCATCTATTCTCTTTTCTTCCTAATACATCCTTTCTCTTTTTCCTTTCTTCATCTATTCTCTTTTCTTCCTAATACATCCTTTCTCTTTTTCCTTTCTTCATCTATTCTCTTTTCTTCCTAATACATCCTTTCTCTTTTTCCTTTCTTCATCTATTCTCTTTTCTTCCTAATACATCCTTTCTCTTTTTCCTTTCTTCATCTATTGTCTTTTCTTCCTAATACATCCTTTCTCTTTTTCCTTTCTTCATCTATTGCCTTTTCTTCCTAATACATCTATTCTCTTTTCTTCCTAATACATCCTTTCTGTTTTTCCTTTCTTCATCTATTGTCTTTTCTTCCTAATACATCCTTTCTCTTTTTCCTTTCTTCATCTATTGTCTTTTCTTCCTAATACATCCTTTCTCTTTTTCCTTTCTTCATCTATTGTCTTTTCTTCCTAATACATCCTTTCTCTTTTTCCTTTCTTCATCTAATGTCTTTTCTTCCTAATACATCCTTTCTCTTTTTCCTTTCTTCATCTATTGTCTTTTCTTCCTAATACATCTATTCTCTTTTCTTCCTAATACATCCTTTCTCTTTTTCCTTTCTTCATCTATTCTCTTTTCTTCCTAATACATCCTTTCTATTTTTCCTTTCTTCATCTATTCTCTTTTCTTCCTAATACATCCTTTCTCTTTTTCCTCTCCATCTATTGTCTTTTCTTTCTAATACATCCTTTCTCTTTTTCCTTTCTTCATCTATTCTCTTTTCTTCCTAATACATCCTTTCTCTTTTTCCTTTCTTCATCTATTCTCTTTTCTTCCTAATACATCCTTTCTTTTTTCCTTTCTTCATCTATTCTCTTTTCTTGCTAATACATCCTTTCTCTTTTTCCTTTCTTCATCTATTCTCTTTTCTTCCTAATACATCCTTTCTCTTTTTCCTTTCTTCATCTATTGTCTTTTCTTCCTAATACATCTATTCTCTTTTCTTCCTAATACATCCTTTCTCTTTTTCCTTTCTTCATCTATTCTCTTTTCTTCCTAATACATCCTTTCTCTTTTTCCTTTCTTCATCTATTCTCTTTTCTTCCTAATACATCCTTTCTCTTTTTCCTTTCTTCATCTATTGTCTTTTCTTCCTAATACATCCTTTCTCTTTTTCCTTTCTTCATCTATTCTCTTTTCTTCCTAATACATCCTTTCTCTTTTTCCTTTCTTAATCTATTGTCTTTTCTTCCTAATACATCCTTTCTCTTTTTCCTTTCTTCATCTATTTTCTTTTCTTCCTAATACATCCTTTCTCTTTTTCCTTTCTTCATCTATTCTCTTTTCTTCCTAATACATCTATTCTCTTTTCTTCCTAATACATCCTTTCTATTTTTCCTTTCTTCATCTATTGTCTTTTCTTCCTAATACATCCTGTCTCTTTTTCCTTTCTTCATCTATTCTTTTTTCTTCCTAATACATCCTTTCTCTTTTTCCTTTCTTCATCTATTCTCTTTTCTTCCTAATACATCCTTTCTCTTTTTCCTTTCTTCATCTATTCTCTTTTCTTCCTAATACATCCTTTCTCTTTTTCCTTTCTTCATCTATTCTCTTTTCTTCCTAATACATCCTTTCTCTTTTTCCTTTCTTCATCTATTGTCTTTTCTTCCTAATACATCCTTTCTCTTTTTCCTTTCTTCATCTATTGTCTTTTCTTCCTAATACATCCTTTCTCTTTTTCCTTTCTTCATCTATTGTCTTTTCTTCCTAATACATCCTTTCTCTTTTTCCTTTCTTCATCTATTGTCTTTTCTTCCTAATACATCTATTCTCTTTTCTTCCTAATACATCCTTTCTCTTTTTCCTTTCTTCATCTATTCTCTTTTCTTCCTAATACATCCTTTCTATTTTTCCTTTCTTCATCTATTCTCTTTTCTTCCTAATACATCCTTTCTCTTTTTCCTTTCTTCATCTATTCTCTTTTCTTCCTAATACATCCTTTCTCTTTTTCCTTTCTACATCTATTCTCTTTTCTTCCTAATACATCCTTTCTCTTTTTCCTTTCTTCATCTATTGTCTTTTCTTCCTAATACATCCTTTCTCTTTTTCCTTTCTTCATCTATTGTCTTTTCTTCCTAATACATCCTTTCTCTTTTTCCTTTCTTCATCTATTGTCTTTTCTTCCTAATACATCCTTTCTCTTTTTCCTTTCTTCATCTATTCTCTTTTCTTCCTAATACATCCTTTCTCTTTTTCCTTTCTTCATCTATTGTCTTTTCTTCCTAATACATCCTTTCTCTTTTTCCTTTCTTCATCTATTGTCTTTTCTTCCTAATACATCCTTTCTCTTTTTCCTTTCTTCATCTATTCTCTTTTCTTCCTAATACATCCTTTCTCTTTTTCCTTTCTTCATCTATTGTCTTTTCTTCCTAATACATCCTTTCTCTTTTTCCTTTCTTCATCTATTGTCTTTTCTTCCTAATACATCTATTCTCTATTCTTCCTAATACATCCTTTCTCTTTTTCCTTTCTTCATCTATTGTCTTTTCTTCCTAATACATCCTTTCTCTTTTTCCTTTCTTCATCTATTCTCTTTTCTTCCTAATACATCCTTTCTCTTTTTCCTTTCTTCATCTATTCTCTTTTCTTCCTAATACATCCTTTCTCTTTTTCCTTTCTTCATCTATTGTCTTTTCTTCCTAATACATCCTTTCTCTTTTTCCTTTCTTCATCTATTGTCTTTTCTTCCTAATACATCCTTTCTCTTTTTCCTTTCTTCATCTTTTCTCTTTTCTTCCTAATACATCCTTTCTCTTTTTCCTTTCTTCATCTATTCTTTTTTCTTCCTAATACATCCTTTCTCTTTTTCCTTTCTTCATCTATTGTCTTTTCTTCCTAATACATCCTTTCTCTTTTTCCATGCTTCATCTATTCTCTTTTCTTCCTAATACATCCTTTCTCTTTATCCTTTCTTCATCTATTGTCTTTTCTTCCTAATACATCCTTTCTCTTTTTCCTTTCTTCATCTATTCTCTTTTCTTCCTAATACATCCTTTCTCTTTTTCCTTTCTTCATCTATTCTCTTTTCTTCCTAATACATCCTTTCTCTTTTTCCTTTCTTCATCTATTATCTTTTCTTCCTAATACATCCTTTCTCTTTTTCCTTTCTTCATCTATTCTCTTTTCTTCCTAATACATCCTTTCTCTTTTTACTTTCTTCATCTATTCTCTTTTCTTCCTAATACATCCTTTCTCTTTTTCCTTTCTTCATCTATTCTCTTTTCTTCCTAATACATCTATTCTCTTTTCTTCCTAATACATCCTTTCTCTTTTTCCTTTCTTCATCTATTCTCTTTTCTTCCTAATACATCCTTTCTCTTTTTCCTTTCTTCATCTATTCTCTTTTCTTCCTAATACATCCTTTCTCTTTTTCCTTTCTTCATCTATTCTCTTTTCTTCCTAATACATCCTTTCTCTTTTTCCTTTCTTCATCTATTCTCTTTTCTTCCTAATACATCCTTTCTCTTTTTCCTTTCTTCATCTATTGTCTTTTCTTCCTAATACATCCTTTCTCTTTTTCCTTTCTTCATCTATTCTCTTTTCTTCCTAATACATCCTTTCTCTTTTTCCTTTCTTCATCTATTCTCTTTTCTTCCTAATACATCTATTCTCTTTTCTTCCTAATACATCCTTTCTCTTTTTCCTTTCGTCATCTATTCTCTTTTCTTCCTAATACATCCTTTCTCTTTTTCCTTTCTTCATCTATTCTCTTTTCTTCCTAATACATCCTTTCTGTTTTTCCTCTCCATCTATTGTCTTTTCTTCCTAATACATCCTTTCTCTTTTTCCTTTCTTCATCTATTCTCTTTTCTTCCTAATACATCCTTTCTCTTTTTCCTTTCTTCATCTTTTCTCTTTTCTTCCTAATACATCCTTTCTCTTTTTCCTTTCTTCATCTATTGTCTTTTCTTCCTAATACATCCTTTCTCTTTTTCCTTTCTTCATCTATTCTCTTTTCTTCCTAATACATCCTTTCTCTTTTTCCTTTCTTCATCTATTCTCTTTTCTTCCTAATACATCCTTTCTCTTTTTCCTTTCTTCATCTATTCTCTTTTCTTCCTAATACATCCTTTCTCTTTTTCCTTTCTTCATCTATTGTCTTTCTTCCTAATACATCCTTTCTCTTTTTCCTTTCTTAATCTATTCTCTTTTCTTCCTAATACATCCTTTCTCTTTTCTTCCTAATACATCCTTTCTCTTTTTCCTTTCTTCATCTATTCTCTTTTCTTCCTAATACATCCTTTCTCTTTTTCCTTTCTTCATCTATTGTCTTTTCTTTCTAATACATCCTTTCTCTTTTTCCTTTCTTCATCTATTCTCTTTTCTTCCTAATACATCCTTTCTCTTTTTCCTTTCTTCATCTATTGTCTTTTCTTCCTAATACATCCTTTCTCTTTTTCCTTTCTTCATCTATTGTCTTTTCTTCCTAATACATCTATTCTCTTTTCTTCCTAATACATCCTTTCTCTTTTTCCTTTCTTCATCTATTGTCTTTTCTTCCTAATACATCCTTTCTCTTTTTCCTTTCTTCATCTATTGTCTTTTCTTCCTAATACATCCTTTCTCTTTTTCCTTTCTTCATCTATTCTCTTTTCTTCCTAATACATCCTTTCTCTTTTTCCTTTCTTCATCTATTCTCTTTTCTTCCTAATACATTCTTTCTCTTTTTACTTTCTTCATCTATTCTCTTTTCTTCCTAATACATCCTTTCTCTTTTTCCTTTCTTCATCTATTCTCTTTTCTTCCTAATACATCCTTTCTCTTTTTCCTTTCTTCATCTATTGTCTTTTCTTCCTAATACATCCTTTCTCTTTTTCCTTTCTTCATCTATTCTCTTTTCTTCCTAATACATCCTTTCTCTTTTTCCTTTCTTCATCTAATGTCTTTTCTTCCTAATACATCCTTTCTCTTTTTCCTTTCTTCATCTATTGTCTTTTCTTCCTAATACATCTATTCTCTTTTCTTCCTAATACATCCTTTCTCTTTTTCCTTTCTTCATCTATTGTCTTTTCTTCCTAATACATCCTTTCTCTTTTTCCTTTCTTCATCTATTCTCTTTTCTTCCTAATACATCCTTTCTCTTTTTCCTCTCCATCTATTGTCGTTTCTTCCTAATAAATCCTTTCTCCTTTTCCTTTCTTCATCTATTCTCTTTTCTTCCTAATACATCCTTTCTCTTTTTCCTTTCTTCATCTATTCTCTTTTCTTCCTAATACATCCTTTCTTTTTTTCCTTTCTTCATCTATTCTCTTTTCTTCCTAATACATCCTTTCTCTTTTTCTTTTCTTCATCTATTCTCTTTTCTTCCTAATACATCCTTTCTCTTTTTCCTTTCTTCATCTATTGTCTTTTCTTCCTAATACATCTATTCTCTTTTCTTCCTAATACATCCTTTCTCTTTTTCCTTTCTTCATCTATTCTCTTTTCTCCCTAATACATCCTTTCTCTTTTTCCTTTCTTCATCTATTCTCTTTTCTTCCTAATACATCCTTTCTCTTTTTCCTTTCTTCATTTTTGTCTTTTCTTCCTAATACATCCTTTCTCTTTTTCCTTTCTTCATCTATTCTCTTTTCTTCCTAATACATCCTTTCTCTTTTTCCTTTCTTAATCTATTGTCTTTTCTTCCTAATACATCCTTTCTCTTTTTCCTTTCTTCATCTATTCTCTTTTCTTCCTAATACATCCTTTCTCTTTTTCCTTTCTTCATCTATTCTCTTTTCTTCCTAATACATCTATTCTCTTTTCTTCCTAATACATCCTTTCTCTTTTTCCTTTCTTCATCTATTCTCTTTTCTTCCTAATACATCCTTTCTCTTTTTCCTTTCTTCATCTATTCTCTTTTCTTCCTAATACATCCTTTCTCTTTTTCCTTTCTTCATCTATTGTCTTTTCTTCCTAATACATCCTTTCTCTTTTTCCTTTCTTCATCTATTCTCTTTTCTTCCTAATACATCCTTTCTCTTTTTCCTTTCTTAATCTATTGTCTTTTCTTCCTAATACATCCTTTCTCTTTTTCCTTTCTTCATCTATTCTCTTTTCTTCCTAATACATCCTTTCTCTTTTTCCTTTCTTCATCTATTCTCTTTTCTTCCTAATACATCTATTCTCTTTTCTTCCTAATACATCCTTTCTATTTTTCCTTTCTTCATCTATTGTCTTTTCTTCCTAATACATCCTTTCTCTTTTTCCTTTCTTCATCTATTCTTTTTTCTTCCTAATACATCCTTTCTCTTTTTCCTTTCTTCATCTATTCTCTTTTCTTCCTAATACATCCTTTCTCTTTTTCCTTTCTTCATCTATTCTCTTTTCTTCCTAATACATCCTTTCTCTTTTTCCTTTCTTCATCTATTCTCTTTTCTTCCTAATACATCCTTTCTCTTTTTCCTTTCTTCATCTATTGTCTTTTCTTCCTAATACATCCTTTCTCTTTTTCCTTTCTTCATCTATTGTCTTTTCTTCCTAATACATCCTTTCTCTTTTTCCTTTCTTCATCTATTGTCTTTTCCTCCTAATACATCCTTTCTCTTTTTCCTTTCTTCATCTATTGTCTTTTCTTCCTAATACATCTATTCTCTTTTCTTCCTAATACATCCTTTCTCTTTTTCCTTTCTTCATCTATTCTCTTTTCTTCCTAATACATCCTTTCTCTTTTTCCTTTCTTCATCTATTCTCTTTTCTTCCTAATACATCCTTTCTCTTTTTCCTTTCTTCATCTATTCTCTTTTCTTCCTAATACATCCTTTCTCTTTTTCCTTTCTACATCTATTCTCTTTTCTTCCTAATACATCCTTTCTCTTTTTCCTTTCTTCATCTATTGTCTTTTCTTCCTAATACATCCTTTCTCTTTTTCCTTTCTTCATCTATTGTCTTTTCTTCCTAATACATCCTTTCTCTTTTTCCTTTCTTCATCTATTGTCTTTTCTTCCTAATACATCCTTTCTCTTTTTCCTTTCTTCATCTATTCTCTTTTCTTCCTAATACATCCTTTCTCTTTTTCCTTTCTTCATCTATTGTCTTTTCTTCCTAATACATCCTTTCTCTTTTTCCTTTCTTCATCTATTGTCTTTTCTTCCTAATACATCCTTTCTCTTTTTCCTTTCTTCATCTATTCTCTTTTCTTCCTAATACATCCTTTCTCTTTTTCCTTTCTTCATCTATTGTCTTTTCTTCCTAATACATCCTTTCTCTTTTTCCTTTCTTCATCTATTGTCTTTTCTTCCTAATACATCTATTCTCTATTCTTCCTAATACATCCTTTCTCTTTTTCCTTTCTTCATCTATTGTCTTTTCTTCCTAATACATCCTTTCTCTTTTTCCTTTCTTCATCTATTCTCTTTTCTTCCTAATACATCCTTTCTCTTTTTCCTTTCTTCATCTATTCTCTTTTCTTCCTAATACATCCTTTCTCTTTTTCCTTTCTTCATCTATTGTCTTTTCTTCCTAATACATCCTTTCTCTTTTTCCTTTCTTCATCTATTGTCTTTTCTTCCTAATACATCCTTTCTCTTTTTCCTTTCTTCATCTTTTCTCTTTTCTTCCTAATACATCCTTTCTCTTTTTCCTTTCTTCATCTATTCTTTTTTCTTCCTAATACATCCTTTCTCTTTTTCCTTTCTTCATCTATTGTCTTTTCTTCCTAATACATCCTTTCTCTTTTTCCATGCTTCATCTATTCTCTTTTCTTCCTAATACATCCTTTCTCTTTATCCTTTCTTCATCTATTGTCTTTTCTTCCTAATACATCCTTTCTCTTTTTCCTTTCTTCATCTATTCTCTTTTCTTCCTAATACATCCTTTCTCTTTTTCCTTTCTTCATCTATTCTCTTTTCTTCCTAATACATCCTTTCTCTTTTTCCTTTCTTCATCTATTATCTTTTCTTCCTAATACATCCTTTCTCTTTTTCCTTTCTTCATCTATTCTCTTTTCTTCCTAATACATCCTTTCTCTTTTTACTTTCTTCATCTATTCTCTTTTCTTCCTAATACATCCTTTCTCTTTTTCCTTTCTTCATCTATTCTCTTTTCTTCCTAATACATCTATTCTCTTTTCTTCCTAATACATCCTTTCTCTTTTTCCTTTCTTCATCTATTCTCTTTTCTTCCTAATACATCCTTTCTCTTTTTCCTTTCTTCATCTATTCTCTTTTCTTCCTAATACATCCTTTCTCTTTTTCCTTTCTTCATCTATTCTCTTTTCTTCCTAATACATCCTTTCTCTTTTTCCTTTCTTCATCTATTCTCTTTTCTTCCTAATACATCCTTTCTCTTTTTCCTTTCTTCATCTATTGTCTTTTCTTCCTAATACATCCTTTCTCTTTTTCCTTTCTTCATCTATTCTCTTTTCTTCCTAATACATCCTTTCTCTTTTTCCTTTCTTCATCTATTCTCTTTTCTTCCTAATACATCTATTCTCTTTTCTTCCTAATACATCCTTTCTCTTTTTCCTTTCGTCATCTATTCTCTTTTCTTCCTAATACATCCTTTCTCTTTTTCCTTTCTTCATCTATTCTCTTTTCTTCCTAATACATCCTTTCTGTTTTTCCTCTCCATCTATTGTCTTTTCTTCCTAATACATCCTTTCTCTTTTTCCTTTCTTCATCTATTCTCTTTTCTTCCTAATACATCCTTTCTCTTTTTCCTTTCTTCATCTTTTCTCTTTTCTTCCTAATACATCCTTTCTCTTTTTCCTTTCTTCATCTATTGTCTTTTCTTCCTAATACATCCTTTCTCTTTTTCCTTTCTTCATCTATTCTCTTTTCTTCCTAATACATCCTTTCTCTTTTTCCTTTCTTCATCTATTCTCTTTTCTTCCTAATACATCCTTTCTCTTTTTCCTTTCTTCATCTATTCTCTTTTCTTCCTAATACATCCTTTCTCTTTTTCCTTTCTTCATCTATTGTCTTTCTTCCTAATACATCCTTTCTCTTTTTCCTTTCTTAATCTATTCTCTTTTCTTCCTAATACATCCTTTCTCTTTTCTTCCTAATACATCCTTTCTCTTTTTCCTTTCTTCATCTATTCTCTTTTCTTCCTAATACATCCTTTCTCTTTTTCCTTTCTTCATCTATTGTCTTTTCTTTCTAATACATCCTTTCTCTTTTTCCTTTCTTCATCTATTCTCTTTTCTTCCTAATACATCCTTTCTCTTTTTCCTTTCTTCATCTATTGTCTTTTCTTCCTAATACATCCTTTCTCTTTTTCCTTTCTTCATCTATTGTCTTTTCTTCCTAATACATCTATTCTCTTTTCTTCCTAATACATCCTTTCTCTTTTTCCTTTCTTCATCTATTGTCTTTTCTTCCTAATACATCCTTTCTCTTTTTCCTTTCTTCATCTATTGTCTTTTCTTCCTAATACATCCTTTCTCTTTTTCCTTTCTTCATCTATTCTCTTTTCTTCCTAATACATCCTTTCTCTTTTTCCTTTCTTCATCTATTCTCTTTTCTTCCTAATACATTCTTTCTCTTTTTACTTTCTTCATCTATTCTCTTTTCTTCCTAATACATCCTTTCTCTTTTTCCTTTCTTCATCTATTCTCTTTTCTTCCTAATACATCCTTTCTCTTTTTCCTTTCTTCATCTATTGTCTTTTCTTCCTAATACATCCTTTCTCTTTTTCCTTTCTTCATCTATTCTCTTTTCTTCCTAATACATCCTTTCTCTTTTTCCTTTCTTCATCTAATGTCTTTTCTTCCTAATACATCCTTTCTCTTTTTCCTTTCTTCATCTATTGTCTTTTCTTCCTAATACATCTATTCTCTTTTCTTCCTAATACATCCTTTCTCTTTTTCCTTTCTTCATCTATTGTCTTTTCTTCCTAATACATCCTTTCTCTTTTTCCTTTCTTCATCTATTCTCTTTTCTTCCTAATACATCCTTTCTCTTTTTCCTCTCCATCTATTGTCGTTTCTTCCTAATAAATCCTTTCTCCTTTTCCTTTCTTCATCTATTCTCTTTTCTTCCTAATACATCCTTTCTCTTTTTCCTTTCTTCATCTATTCTCTTTTCTTCCTAATACATCCTTTCTTTTTTTCCTTTCTTCATCTATTCTCTTTTCTTCCTAATACATCCTTTCTCTTTTTCTTTTCTTCATCTATTCTCTTTTCTTCCTAATACATCCTTTCTCTTTTTCCTTTCTTCATCTATTGTCTTTTCTTCCTAATACATCTATTCTCTTTTCTTCCTAATACATCCTTTCTCTTTTTCCTTTCTTCATCTATTCTCTTTTCTCCCTAATACATCCTTTCTCTTTTTCCTTTCTTCATCTATTCTCTTTTCTTCCTAATACATCCTTTCTCTTTTTCCTTTCTTCATTTTTGTCTTTTCTTCCTAATACATCCTTTCTCTTTTTCCTTTCTTCATCTATTCTCTTTTCTTCCTAATACATCCTTTCTCTTTTTCCTTTCTTAATCTATTGTCTTTTCTTCCTAATACATCCTTTCTCTTTTTCCTTTCTTCATCTATTCTCTTTTCTTCCTAATACATCCTTTCTCTTTTTCCTTTCTTCATCTATTCTCTTTTCTTCCTAATACATCTATTCTCTTTTCTTCCTAATACATCCTTTCTCTTTTTCCTTTCTTCATCTATTCTCTTTTCTTCCTAATACATCCTTTCTCTTTTTCCTTTCTTCATCTATTCTCTTTTCTTCCTAATACATCCTTTCTCTTTTTCCTCTCCATCTATTGTCTTTTCTTCCTAATACATCCTTTCTCTTTTTCCTTTCTTCATCTATTCTCTTTTCTTCCTAATACATCCTTTCTCTTTTTCCTTTCTTCATCTATTCTCTTTTCTTCCTAATACATCCTTTCTCTTTTTCCTTTCTTCATCTATTCTCTTTTCTTCCTAATACATCCTTTCTCTTTTTCCTTTCTTCATCTATTCTCTTTTCTTCCTAATACATCCTTTCTCTTTTTCCTTTCTTCATCTATTGTCTTTTCTTCCTAATACATCCTTTCTCTTTTTCCTTTCTTCATCTATTGTCTTTTCTTCCTAATACATCCTTTCTCTTTTTCCTTTCTTCATCTATTGTCTTTTCTTCCTAATACATCTATTCTCTTTTCTTCCTAATACATCCTTTCTCTTTTTCCTTTCTTCATCTATTCTCTTTTCTTCCTAATACATCCTTTCTCTTTTTCCTTTCTTCATCTATTCTCTTTTCTTCCTAATACATCCTTTCTCTTTTTCCTTTCTTCATCTATTCTCTTTTCTTCCTAATACATCCTTTCTCTTTTTCCTTTCTTCATCTATTGTCTTTTCTTCCTAATACATCCTTTCTCTTTTTCCTTTCTTCATCTATTGTCTTTTCTTCCTAATACATCCTTTCTCTTTTTCCTTTCTTCATCTATTCTCTTTTCTTCCTAATACATCCTTTCTCTTTTTCCTTTCTTCATCTATTCTCTTTTCTTCCTAATACATCCTTTCTCTTTTTCCTTTCTTCATCTATTGTCTTTTCTTCCTAATACATCCTTTCTCTTTTTCCTTTCTTCATCTATTGTCTTTTCTTCCTAATATATCTATTCTCTTTTCTTCCTAATACATCCTTTCTCTTTTTCCTTTCTTCATCTATTGTCTTTTCTTCCTAATAAATCCTTTCTCTTTTTCCTTTCTTCATCTATTGTCTTTTCTTCCTAATACATCCTTTCTATTTTTCCTTTCTTCATCTATTCTCTTTTCTTCCTAATACATCCTTTCTCTTTTTCCTTTCTTCATCTATTCTTTTTTCTTCCTAATACATCCTTTCTCTTTTTCCTTTCTTCATCTATTGTCTTTTCTTCCTAATACATCCTTTCTCTTTTTCCATCCTTCATCTATTCTCTTTTCTTCCTAATACATCCTTTCTCTTTTTCCTTTCTTCATCTATTGTCTTTTCTTCCTAATACATCCTTTCTCTTTTTCCTTTCTTCATCTATTCTCTTTTCTTCCTAATACATCCTTTCTCTTTTTCCTTTCTTCATCTATTCTCTTTTCTTCCTAATACATCCTTTCTCTTTTTCCTTTCTTCATCTATTATCTTTTCTTCCTAATACATCCTTTCTCTTTTTCCTTTCTTCATCTATTCTCTTTTCTTCCTAATACATCCTTTCTCTTTTTACTTTCTTCATCTATTCTCTTTTCTTCCTAATACATCCTTTCTCTTTTTCCTTTCTTCATCTATACTCTTTTCTTCCTAATACATCCTTTCTCTTTTTCCTTTCTTAATCTATTGTCTTTTCTTCCTAATACATCCTTTCTCTTTTTCCTTTCTTCATCTATTCTCTTTTCTTCCTAATACATCCTTTCTCTTTTTCCTTTCTTCATCTATTCTCTTTTCTTCCTAATACATCTATTCTCTTTTCTTCCTAATACATCCTTTCTCTTTTTCCTTTCTTCATCTATTCTCTTTTCTTCCTAATACATCCTTTCTCTTTTTCCTTTTTTCATCTATTCTCTTTTCTTCCTAATACATCCTTTCTCTTTTTCCTCTCCATCTATTGTCTTTTCTTCCTAATACATCCTTTCTCTTTTTCCTTTCTTCATCTATTCTCTTTTCTTCCTAATACATCCTTTCTCTTTTTCCTTTCTTCATCTATTGTCTTTTCTTCCTAATACATCCTTTCTCTTTTTCCTTTCTTCATCTATTCTCTTTTCTTCCTAATACATCCTTTCTCTTTTTCCTTTCTTCATCTATTCTTTTTTCTTCCTAATACATCCTTTCTCTTTTTCCTTTCTTCATCTATTCTCTTTTCTTCCTAATACATCCTTTCTCTTTTTCCTTTCTTCATCTATTCTCTTTTCTTCCTAATACATCCTTTCTCTTTTTCCTTTCTTCATCTATTCTCTTTTCTTCCTAATACATCCTTTCTCTTTTTCCTTTCTTCATCTATTGTCTTTTCTTCCTAATACATCCTTTCTCTTTTTCCTTTCTTCATCTATTGTCTTTTCTTCCTAATACATCCTTTCTCTTTTTCCTTTCTTCATCTATTGCCTTTTCTTCCTAATACATCTATTCTCTTTTCTTCCTAATACATCCTTTCTGTTTTTCCTTTCTTCATCTATTGTCTTTTCTTCCTAATACATCCTTTCTCTTTTTCCTTTCTTCATCTATTGTCTTTTCTTCCTAATACATCCTTTCTCTTTTTCCTTTCTTCATCTATTGTCTTTTCTTCCTAATACATCCTTTCTCTTTTTCCTTTCTTCATCTAATGTCTTTTCTTTCTAATAGATCCTTTCTCTTTTTCCTTTCTTCATCTATTGTCTTTTCTTCCTAATACATCTATTCTCTTTTCTTCCTAATACATCCTTTCTCTTTTTCCTTTCTTCATCTATTCTCTTTTCTTCCTAATACATCCTTTCTCTTTTTCCTTTCTTCATCTATTCTCTTTTCTTCCTAATACATCCTTTCTCTTTTTCCTCTCCATCTATTGTCTTTTCTTCCTAATACATCCTTTCTCTTTTTCCTTTCTTCATCTATTCTCTTTTCTTCCTAATACATCCTTTCTTTTTTTCCTTTCTTCATCTATTCTCTTTTCTTGCTAATACATCCTTTCTCTTTTTCCTTTCTTCATCTATTCTCTTTTCTTCCTAATACATCCTTTGTCTTTTTCCTTTCTTCATCTATTCTCTTTTCTTCCTAATACATCCTTTCTCTTTTTCCTTTCTTCATCTATTGTCTTTTCTTCCTAATACATCTATTCTCTTTTCTTCCTAATACATCCTTTCTCTTTTTCCTTTCTTCATCTATTCTCTTTTCTTCCTAATACATCCTTTCTCTTTTTCCTTTCTTCATCTATTCTCTTTTCTTCCTAATACATCCTTTCTCTTTTTCCTTTCTTCATCTATTCTCTTTTCTTCCTAATACATCCTTTCTCTTTTTCCTTTCTTCATCTATTCTCTTTTCTTCCTAATACATCCTTTCTCTTTTTCCTTTCTTAATCTATTGTCTTTTCTTCCTAATACATCCTTTCTCTTTTTCCTTTCTTCATCTATTCTCTTTTCTTCCTAATACATCCTTTCTCTTTTTCTTTTCTTCATCTATTCTCTTTTCTTCCTAATACATCTATTCTCTTTTCTTCCTAATACATCCTTTCTCTTTTTCCTTTCTTCATCTATTCTCTTTTCTTCCTAATACATCCTTTCTCTTTTTCCTTTCTTCATCTATTCTCTTTTCTTCCTAATACATCCTTTCTCTTTTTCCTCTCCATCTATTGTCTTTTCTTCCTAATACATCCTTTCTCTTTTTCCTTTCTTCATCTATTCTCTTTTCTTCCTAATAAATCCTTTCTCTTTTTCCTTTCTTCATCTATTCTCTTTTCTTCCTAATACATCCTTTCTCTTTTTCCTTTCTTCATCTATTGTCTTTTCTTCCTAATACATCCTTTCTCTTTTTCCTTTCTTCATCTATTCTTTTTTCTTCCTAATACATCCTTTCTCTTTTTCCTTTCTTCATCTATTCTCTTTTCTTCCTAATACATCCTTTCTCTTTTTCCTTTCTTCATCTATTCTCTTTTCTTCCTAATACATCCTTTCTCTTTTTCCTTTCTTCATCTATTCTCTTTTCTTCCTAATACATCCTTTCTCTTTTTCCTTTCTTCATCTATTCTCTTTTCTTCCTAATACATCCTTTCTCTTTTTCCTTTCTTCATCTATTGTCTTTTCTTCCTAATACATCCTTTCTCTTTTTCCTTTCTTCATCTATGGTCTTTTCTTCCTAATACATCCTTTCTCTTTTTCCTTTCTTCATCTATTGTCTTTTCTTCCTAATACATCTATTCTCTTTTCTTCCTAATACATCCTTTCTCTTTTTCCTTTCTTCATCTATTGTCTTTTCTTCCTAATACATCTATTCTCTTTTCTTCCTAATACATCCTTTCTCTTTTTCCTTTCTTCATCTATTGTCTTTTCTTCCTAATACATCCTTTCTCTTTTTCCTTTCTTCATCTATTGTCTTTTCTTCCTAATACATCCTTTCTCTTTTTCCTTTCTTCATCTATTCTCTTTTCTTCCTAATACATCCTTTCTCTTTTTCCTTTCTTCATCTATTCTCTTTTCTTCCTAATACATCCTTTCTCTTTTTCCTTTCTTCATCTATTCTCTTTTCTTCCTAATACATCCTTTCTCTTTTTCCTTTCTTCATCTATTGTCTTTTCTTCCTAATACATCCTTTCTCTTTTTCCTTTCTTCATCTATTGTCTTTTCTTCCTAATACATCCTTTCTCTTTTTCCTTTCTTCATCTATTCTCTTTTCTTCCTAATACATCCTTTCTCTTTTTCCTTTCTTCATCTATTCTTTTTTCTTCCTAATACATCCTTTCTCTTTTTCCTTTCTTCATCTATTGTCTTTTCTTCCTAATACATCCTTTCTCTTTTTCCATCCTTCATCTATTCTCTTTTCTTCCTAATACATCCTTTCTCTTTTTCCTTTCTTCATCTATTGTCTTTTCTTCCTAATACATCCTTTCTCTTTTTCCTTTCTTCATCTATTCTCTTTTCTTCCTAATACATCCTTTCTCTTTTTCCTTTCTTCATCTATTCTCTTTTCTTCCTAATACATCCTTTCTCTTTTTCCTTTTTCATCTATTATCTTTTCTTCCTAATACATCCTTTCTCTTTTTCCTTTCTTCATCTATTCTCTTTTCTTCCTAATACATCCTTTCTCTTTTTACTTTCTTCATCTATTCTCTTTTCTTCCTAATACATCCTTTCTCTTTTTCCTTTCTTCATCTATTCTCTTTTCTTCCTAATACATCTATTCTCTTTTCTTCCTAATACATCCTTTCTCTTTTTCCTTTCTTCATCTATTCTCTTTTCTTCCTAATACATCCTTTCTCTTTTTCCTTTCTTCATCTATTCTCTTTTCTTCCTAATACATCCTTTCTCTTTTTCCTTTCTTCATCTATTCTCTTTTCTTCCTAATACATCCTTTCTCTTTTTCCTTTCTTCATCTATTGTCTTTTCTTCCTAATACATCCTTTCTCTTTTTCCTTTCTTCATCTATTCTCTTTTCTTCCTAATACATCTATTCTCTTTTCTTCCTAATACATCCTTTCTCTTTTTCCTTTCTTCATCTATTCTCTTTTCTTCCTAATACATCCTTTCTCTTTTTCCTTTCTTCATCTATTCTCTTTTCTTCCTAATACATCCTTTCTCTTTTTCCTCTCCATCTATTGTCTTTTCTTCCTAATACATCCTTTCTCTTTTTCCTTTCTTCATCTATTCTCTTTTTCCTTTCTTCATCTATTCTCTTTTCTTCCTAATACATCCTTTCTCTTTTTCCTTTCTTCATCTATTGTCTTTTCTTCCTAATAAATCCTTTCTCTTTTTCCTTTCTTCATCTATTCTTTTTTCTTCCTAATACATCCTTTCTCTTTTTCCTTTCTAATACATCCTTTCTCTTTTTCCTTTCTTCATCTATTCTCTTTTCTTCCTAATACATCCTTTCTCTTTTTCCTTTCTTCATCTATTCTCTTTTCTTCCTAATACATCCTTTCTCTTTTTCCTTTCTTCATCTATTCTCTTTTCTTCCTAATACATCCTTTCTCTTTTTCCTTTCTTCATCTATTCTCTTTTCTTCCTAATACATCCTTTCTCTTTTTCCTTTCTTCATCTATTGTCTTTTCTTCCTAATACATCCTTTCTCTTTTTCCTTTCTTCATCTATTGTCTTTTCTTCCTAATACATCCTTTCTCTTTTTCCTTTCTTCATCTATTGTCTTTTCTTCCTAATACATCTATTCTCTTTTCTTCCTAATACATCCTTTCTCTTTTTCCTTTCTTCATCTATTCTCTTTTCTTCCTAATACATCCTTTCTCTTTTTCCTTTCTTCATCTATTCTCTTTTCTTCCTAATACATCCTTTCTCTTTTTCCTTTCTTCATCTATTGTCTTTTCTTCCTAATACATCCTTTCTCTTTTTCCTTTCTTCATCTATTGTCTTTTCTTCCTAATACATCCTTTCTCTTTTTCCTTTCTTCATCTATTCTCTTTTCTTCCTAATACATCCTTTCTCTTTTTCCTTTCTTCATCTATTCTCTTTTCTTCCTAATACATCCTTTCTCTTTTTCCTTTCTTCATCTATTGTCTTTTCTTCCTAATACATCCTTTCTCTTTTTCCTTTCTTCATCTATTGTCTTTTCTTCCTAATATATCTATTCTCTTTTCTTCCTAATACATCCTTTCTCTTTTTCCTTTCTTCATCTATTGTCTTTTCTTCCTAATAAATCCTTTCTCTTTTTCCTTTCTTCATCTATTGTCTTTTCTTCCTAATACATCCTTTCTATTTTTCCTTTCTTCATCTATTCTCTTTTCTTCCTAATACATCCTTTCTCTTTTTCCTTTCTTCATCTATTCTTTTTTCTTCCTAATACATCCTTTCTCTTTTTCCTTTCTTCATCTATTGTCTTTTCTTCCTAATACATCCTTTCTCTTTTTCCATCCTTCATCTATTCTCTTTTCTTCCTAATACATCCTTTCTCTTTTTCCTTTCTTCATCTAGTCTTTTCTATTCTCTTTTCTTCCTAATACATCCTTTCTCTTTTTCCTTTCTTCATCTATTATCTTTTCTTCCTAATACATCCTTTCTCTTTTTCCTTTCTTCATCTATTCTCTTTTCTTCCTAATACATCCTTTCTCTTTTTACTTTCTTCATCTATTCTCTTTTCTTCCTAATACATCCTTTCTCTTTTTCCTTTCTTCATCTATACTCTTTTCTTCCTAATACATCCTTTCTCTTTTTCCTTTCTTAATCTATTGTCTTTTCTTCGTAATACATCCTTTCTCTTTTTCCTTTCTTCATCTATTCTCTTTTCTTCCTAATACATCCTTTCTCTTTTTCCTTTCTTCATCTATTCTCTTTTCTTCCTAATACATCTATTCTCTTTTCTTCCTAATACATCCTTTCTCTTTTTCCTTTCTTCATCTATTCTCTTTTCTTCCTAATACATCCTTTCTCTTTTTCCTTTCTTCATCTATTCTCTTTTCTTCCTAATACATCCTTTCTCTTTTTCCTCTCCATCTATTGTCTTTTCTTCATAATACATCCTTTCTCTTTTTCCTTTCTTCATCTATTCTCTTTTCTTCCTAATACATCCTTTCTCTTTTTCCTTTCTTCATCTATTGTCTTTTCTTCCTAATACATCCTTTCTCTTTTTCCTTTCTTCATCTATTCTCTTTTCTTCCTAATACATCCTTTCTCTTTTTCCTTTCTTCATCTATTCTTTTTTCTTCCTAATACATCCTTTCTCTTTTTCCTTTCTTCATCTATTCTCTTTTCTTCCTAATACAT
Source organism: Sepioteuthis lessoniana (assembly GCA_963585895.1). NCBI lineage: Eukaryota > Metazoa > Mollusca > Cephalopoda > Myopsida > Loliginidae > Sepioteuthis > Sepioteuthis lessoniana. The sequence goes on from OY757906.1 coordinate 6,898,149, forward strand.
CCTTTCTCTTTTTCCTTTCTTCATCTATTCTCTTTTCTTCCTAATACATCCTTTCTCTTTTTCCTTTCTTCATCTATTCTCTTTTCTTCCTAATACATCCTTTCTCTTTTTCCTTTCTTCATCTATTCTCTTTTCTTCCTAATACATCCTTTCTCTTTTTCCTTTCTTCATCTATTGTCTTTTCTTCCTAATACATCCTTTCTCTTTTTCCTTTCTTCATCTATTGCCTTTTCTTCCTAATACATCTATTCTCTTTTCTTCCTAATACATCCTTTCTGTTTTTCCTTTCTTCATCTATTGTCTTTTCTTCCTAATACATCCTTTCTCTTTTTCCTTTCTTCATCTATTGTCTTTTCTTCCTAATACATCCTTTCTCTTTTTCCTTTCTTCATCTATTGTCTTTTCTTCCTAATACATCCTTTCTCTTTTTCCTTTCTTCATCTAATGTCTTTTCTTTCTAATAGATCCTTTCTCTTTTTCCTTTCTTCATCTATTGTCTTTTCTTCCTAATACATCTATTCTCTTTTCTTCCTAATACATCCTTTCTCTTTTTCCTTTCTTCATCTATTCTCTTTTCTTCCTAATACATCCTTTCTCTTTTTCCTTTCTTCATCTATTCTCTTTTCTTCCTAATACATCCTTTCTCTTTTTCCTCTCCATCTATTGTCTTTTCTTCCTAATACATCCTTTCTCTTTTTCCTTTCTTCATCTATTCTCTTTTCTTCCTAATACATCCTTTCTCTTTTTCCTTTCTTCATCTATTCTCTTTTCTTCCTAATACATCCTTTCTTTTTTTCCTTTCTTCATCTATTCTCTTTTCTTGCTAATACATCCTTTCTCTTTTTCCTTTCTTCATCTATTCTCTTTTCTTCCTAATACATCCTTTGTCTTTTTCCTTTCTTCATCTATTCTCTTTTCTTCCTAATACATCCTTTCTCTTTTTCCTTTCTTCATCTATTGTCTTTTCTTCCTAATACATCTATTCTCTTTTCTTCCTAATACATCCTTTCTCTTTTTCCTTTCTTCATCTATTCTCTTTTCTTCCTAATACATCCTTTCTCTTTTTCCTTTCTTCATCTATTCTCTTTTCTTCCTAATACATCCTTTCTCTTTTTCCTTTCTTCATCTATTCTCTTTTCTTCCTAATACATCCTTTCTCTTTTTCCTTTCTTCATCTATTCTCTTTTCTTCCTAATACATCCTTTCTCTTTTTCCTTTCTTAATCTATTGTCTTTTCTTCCTAATACATCCTTTCTCTTTTTCCTTTCTTCATCTATTCTCTTTTCTTCCTAATACATCCTTTCTCTTTTTCTTTTCTTCATCTATTCTCTTTTCTTCCTAATACATCTATTCTCTTTTCTTCCTAATACATCCTTTCTCTTTTTCCTTTCTTCATCTATTCTCTTTTCTTCCTAATACATCCTTTCTCTTTTTCCTTTCTTCATCTATTGTCTTTTCTTCCTAATACATCCTTTCTCTTTTTCCTTTCTTCATCTATTGTCTTTTCTTCCTAATACATCCTTTCTCTTTTTCCTTTCTTCATCTATTGTCTTTTCTTCCTAATACATCTATTCTCTTTTCTTCCTAATACATCCTTTCTCTTTTTCCTTTCTTCATCTATTCTCTTTTCTTCCTAATACATCCTTTCTCTTTTTCCTTTCTTCATCTATTGTCTTTTCTTCCTAATACATCCTTTCTCTTTTTCCTTTCTTCATCTATTGTCTTTTCTTCCTAATACATCCTTTCTCTTTTTCCTTTCTTCATCTATTGTCTTTTCTTCCTAATACATCTATTCTCTTTTCTTCCTAATACATCCTTTCTCTTTTTCCTTTCTTCATCTATTGTCTTTTCTTCCTAATACATCTATTCTCTTTTCTTCCTAATACATCCTTTCTCTTTTTCCTTTCTTCATCTATTGTCTTTTCTTCCTAATACATCCTTTCTCTTTTTCCTTTCTTCATCTATTCTCTTTTCTTCCTAATACATCCTTTCTCTTTTTCCTTTCTTCATCTATTCTCTTTTCTTCCTAATACATCCTTTCTCTTTTTCCTTTCTTCATCTATTCTCTTTTCTTCCTAATACATCCTTTCTCTTTTTCCTTTCTTCATCTATTCTCTTTTCTTCCTAATACATCCTTTCTCTTTTTCCTTTCTTCATCTATTGTCTTTTCTTCCTAATACATCCTTTCTCTTTTTCCTTTCTTCATCTATTGTCTTTTCTTCCTAATACATCCTTTCTCTTTTTCCTTTCTTCATCTATTCTCTTTTCTTCCTAATACATCCTTTCTCTTTTTCCTTTCTTCATCTATTCTTTTTTCTTCCTAATACATCTTTTCTCTTTTTCCTTTCTTCATCTATTGTCTTTTCTTCCTAATACATCCTTTCTCTTTTTCCATCCTTCATCTATTCTCTTTTCTTCCTAATACATCCTTTCTCTTTTTCCTTTCTTCATCTATTGTCTTTTCTTCCTAATACATCCTTTCTCTTTTTCCTTTCTTCATCTATTCTCTTTTCTTCCTAATACATCCTTTCTCTTTTTCCTTTCTTCATCTATTCTCTTTTCTTCCTAATACATCCTTTCTCTTTTTCCTCTCCATCTATTGTCTTTTCTTCCTAATACATCCTTTCTCTTTTTCCTTTCTTCATCTATTCTCTTTTCTTCCTAATAAATCCTTTCTCTTTTTCCTTTCTTCATCTATTCTCTTTTCTTCCTAATACATCCTTTCTCTTTTTCCTTTCTTCATCTATTGTCTTTTCTTCCTAATACATCCTTTCTCTTTTTCCTTTCTTCATCTATTCTTTTTTCTTCCTAATACATCCTTTCTCTTTTTCCTTTCTTCATCTATTCTCTTTTCTTCCTAATACATCCTTTCTCTTTTTCCTTTCTTCATCTATTCTCTTTTCTTCCTAATACATCCTTTCTCTTTTTCCTTTCTTCATCTATTCTCTTTTCTTCCTAATACATCCTTTCTCTTTTTCCTTTCTTCATCTATTCTCTTTTCTTCCTAATACATCCTTTCTCTTTTTCCTTTCTTCATCTATTGTCTTTTCTTCCTAATACATCCTTTCTCTTTTTCCTTTCTTCATCTATTGTCTTTTCTTCCTAATACATCCTTTCTCTTTTTCCTTTCTTCATCTATTGTCTTTTCTTCCTAATACATCTATTCTCTTTTCTTCCTAATACATCCTTTCTCTTTTTCCTTTCTTCATCTATTGTCTTTTCTTCCTAATACATCTATTCTCTTTTCTTCCTAATACATCCTTTCTCTTTTTCCTTTCTTCATCTATTGTCTTTTCTTCCTAATACATCCTTTCTCTTTTTCCTTTCTTCATCTATTCTCTTTTCTTCCTAATACATCCTTTCTCTTTTTCCTTTCTTCATCTATTCTCTTTTCTTCCTAATACATCCTTTCTCTTTTTCCTTTCTTCATCTATTCTCTTTTCTTCCTAATACATCCTTTCTCTTTTTCCTTTCTTCATCTATTCTCTTTTCTTCCTAATACATCCTTTCTCTTTTTCCTTTCTTCATCTATTGTCTTTTCTTCCTAATACATCCTTTCTCTTTTTCCTTTCTTCATGTATTGTCTTTTCTTCCTAATACATCCTTTCTCTTTTTCCTTTCTTCATCTATTCTCTTTTCTTCCTAATACATCCTTTCTCTTTTTCCTTTCTTCATCTATTCTTTTTTCTTCCTAATACATCTTTTCTCTTTTTCCTTTCTTCATCTATTGTCTTTTCTTCCTAATACATCCTTTCTCTTTTTCCATCCTTCATCTATTCTCTTTTCTTCCTAATACATCCTTTCTCTTTTTCCTTTCTTCATCTATTGTCTTTTCTTCCTAATACATCCTTTCTCTTTTTCCTTTCTTCATCTATTCTCTTTTCTTCCTAATACATCCTTTCTCTTTTTCCTTTCTTCATCTATTCTCTTTTCTTCCTAATACATCCTTTCTCTTTTTCCTTTCTTCATCTATTATCTTTTCTTCCTAATACATCCTTTCTCTTTTTCCTTTCTTCATCTATTCTCTTTTCTTCCTAATACATCCTTTCTCTTTTTCCTTTCTTCATCTATTCTCTTTTCTTCCTAATACATCCTTTCTCTTTTTCCTTTCTTCATCTATTCTCTTTTCTTCCTAATACATCTATTCTCTTTTCTTCCTAATACATCCTTTCTCTTTTTCCTTTCTTCATCTATTCTCTTTTCTTCCTAATACATCCTTTCTCTTTTTCCTTTCTTCATCTATTCTCTTTTCTTCCTAATACATCCTTTCTCTTTTTCCTCTCCATCTATTGTCTTTTCTTCCTAATACATCCTTTCTCTTTTTCCTTTCTTCATCTATTCTCTTTTCTTCCTAATACATCCTTTCTCTTTTTCCTTTCTTCATCTATTGTCTTTTCTTCCTAATATATCCTTTCTCTTTTTCCTTTCTTCATCTATACTCTTTTCTTCCTAATACATCCTTTCTCTTTTTCCTTTCTTCATCTATTCTTTTTTCTTCCTAATACATCCTTTCTCTTTTTCCTTTCTTCATCTATTCTCTTTTCTTCCTAATACATCCTTTCTCTTTTTCCTTTCTTCATCTATTCTCTTTTCTTCCTAATACATCCTTTCTCTTTTTCCTTTCTTCATCTATTCTCTTTTCTTCCTAATACATCCTTTCTCTTTTTCCTTTCTTCATCTATTGTCTTTTCTTCCTAATACATCCTTTCTCTTTTTCCTTTCTTCATCTAATGTCTTTTCTTCCTAATACATCCTTTCTCTTTTTCCTTTCTTCATCTATTGTCTTTTCTTCCTAATACATCTATTCTCTTTTCTTCCTTATACATCCTTTCTCTTTTTCCTTTCTTCATCTATTCTCTTTTCTTCCTAATACATCCTTTCTATTTTTCCTTTCTTCATCTATTCTCTTTTCTTCCTAATACATCCTTTCTCTTTTTCCTCTCCATCTATTGTCTTTTCTTCCTAATACATCCTTTCTCTTTTTCCTTTCTTCATCTATTCTCTTTTCTTCCTAATACATCCTTTCTCTTTTTCCTTTCTTCATCTATTCTCTTTTCTTCCTAATACATCCTTTCTTTTTTTCCTTTCTTCATCTATTCTCTTTTCTTGCTAATACATCCTTTCTCTTTTTCCTTTCTTCATCTATTCTCTTTTCTTCCTAATACATCCTTTGTCTTTTTCCTTTCTTCATCTATTCTCTTTTCTTCCTAATACATCCTTTCTCTTTTTCCTTTCTTCATCTATTGTCTTTTCTTCCTAATACATCTATTCTCTTTTCTTCCTAATACATCCTTTCTCTTTTTCCTTTCTTCATCTATTCTCTTTTCTTCCTAATACATCCTTTCTCTTTTTCCTTTCTTCATCTATTCTCTTTTCTTCCTAATACATCCTTTCTCTTTTTCCTTTCTTCATCTATTGTCTTTTCTTCCTAATACATCCTTTCTCTTTTTCCTTTCTTCATCTATTCTCTTTTCTTCCTAATACATCCTTTCTCTTTTTCCTTTCTTAATCTATTGTCTTTTCTTCCTAATACATCCTTTCTCTTTTTCCTTTCTTCATCTATTCTCTTTTCTTCCTAATACATCCTTTCTCTTTTTCCTTTCTTCATCTATTCTCTTTTCTTCCTAATACATCCTTTCTCTTTTTCCTCTCCATCTATTGTCTTTTCTTCCTAATACATCCTTTCTCTTTTTCCTTTCTTCATCTATTCTCTTTTCTTCCTAATACATCCTTTCTCTTTTTCCTTTCTTCATCTATTGTCTTTTCTTCCTAATACATCCTTTCTCTTTTTCCTTTCTTCATCTATTCTCTTTTCTTCCTAATACATCCTTTCTCTTTTTCCTTTCTTCATCTATTCTTTTTTCTTCCTAATACATCCTTTCTCTTTTTCCTTTCTTCATCTATTCTCTTTTCTTCCTAATACATCCTTTCTCTTTTTCCTTTCTTCATCTATTCTCTTTTCTTCCTAATACATCCTTTCTCTTTTTCCTTTCTTCATCTATTCTCTTTTCTTCCTAATACATCCTTTCTCTTTTTCCTTTCTTCATCTATTCTCTTTTCTTCCTAATACATCCTTTCTCTTTTTCCTTTCTTCATCTATTGTCTTTTCTTCCTAATACATCCTTTCTCTTTTTCCTTTCTTCATCTATTGCCTTTTCTTCCTAATACATCTATTCTCTTTTCTTCCTAATACATCCTTTCTGTTTTTCCTTTCTTCATCTATTGTCTTTTCTTCCTAATACATCCTTTCTCTTTTTCCTTTCTTCATCTATTGTCTTTTCTTCCTAATACATCCTTTCTCTTTTTCCTTTCTTCATCTATTGTCTTTTCTTCCTAATACATCCTTTCTCTTTTTCCTTTCTTCATCTAATGTCTTTTCTTTCTAATAGATCCTTTCTCTTTTTCCTTTCTTCATCTATTGTCTTTTCTTCCTAATACATCTATTCTCTTTTCTTCCTAATACATCCTTTCTCTTTTTCCTTTCTTCATCTATTCTCTTTTCTTCCTAATACATCCTTTCTCTTTTTCCTTTCTTCATCTATTCTCTTTTCTTCCTAATACATCCTTTCTCTTTTTCCTCTCCATCTATTGTCTTTTCTTCCTAATACATCCTTTCTCTTTTTCCTTTCTTCATCTATTCTCTTTTCTTCCTAATACATCCTTTCTCTTTTTCCTTTCTTCATCTATTCTCTTTTCTTCCTAATACATCCTTTCTTTTTTTCCTTTCTTCATCTATTCTCTTTTCTTGCTAATACATCCTTTCTCTTTTTCCTTTCTTCATCTATTCTCTTTTCTTCCTAATACATCCTTTGTCTTTTTCCTTTCTTCATCTATTCTCTTTTCTTCCTAATACATCCTTTCTCTTTTTCCTTTCTTCATCTATTGTCTTTTCTTCCTAATACATCTATTCTCTTTTCTTCCTAATACATCCTTTCTCTTTTTCCTTTCTTCATCTATTCTCTTTTCTTCCTAATACATCCTTTCTCTTTTTCCTTTCTTCATCTATTCTCTTTTCTTCCTAATACATCCTTTCTCTTTTTCCTTTCTTCATCTATTCTCTTTTCTTCCTAATACATCCTTTCTCTTTTTCCTTTCTTCATCTATTCTCTTTTCTTCCTAATACATCCTTTCTCTTTTTCCTTTCTTAATCTATTGTCTTTTCTTCCTAATACATCCTTTCTCTTTTTCCTTTCTTCATCTATTCTCTTTTCTTCCTAATACATCCTTTCTCTTTTTCTTTTCTTCATCTATTCTCTTTTCTTCCTAATACATCTATTCTCTTTTCTTCCTAATACATCCTTTCTCTTTTTCCTTTCTTCATCTATTCTCTTTTCTTCCTAATACATCCTTTCTCTTTTTCCTTTCTTCATCTATTCTCTTTTCTTCCTAATACATCCTTTCTCTTTTTCCTCTCCATCTATTGTCTTTTCTTCCTAATACATCCTTTCTCTTTTTCCTTTCTTCATCTATTCTCTTTTCTTCCTAATAAATCCTTTCTCTTTTTCCTTTCTTCATCTATTCTCTTTTCTTCCTAATACATCCTTTCTCTTTTTCCTTTCTTCATCTATTGTCTTTTCTTCCTAATACATCCTTTCTCTTTTTCCTTTCTTCATCTATTCTTTTTTCTTCCTAATACATCCTTTCTCTTTTTCCTTTCTTCATCTATTCTCTTTTCTTCCTAATACATCCTTTCTCTTTTTCCTTTCTTCATCTATTCTCTTTTCTTCCTAATACATCCTTTCTCTTTTTCCTTTCTTCATCTATTCTCTTTTCTTCCTAATACATCCTTTCTCTTTTTCCTTTCTTCATCTATTCTCTTTTCTTCCTAATACATCCTTTCTCTTTTTCCTTTCTTCATCTATTGTCTTTTCTTCCTAATACATCCTTTCTCTTTTTCCTTTCTTCATCTATTGTCTTTTCTTCCTAATACATCCTTTCTCTTTTTCCTTTCTTCATCTATTGTCTTTTCTTCCTAATACATCTATTCTCTTTTCTTCCTAATACATCCTTTCTCTTTTTCCTTTCTTCATCTATTGTCTTTTCTTCCTAATACATCTATTCTCTTTTCTTCCTAATACATCCTTTCTCTTTTTCCTTTCTTCATCTATTGTCTTTTCTTCCTAATACATCCTTTCTCTTTTTCCTTTCTTCATCTATTCTCTTTTCTTCCTAATACATCCTTTCTCTTTTTCCTTTCTTCATCTATTCTCTTTTCTTCCTAATACATCCTTTCTCTTTTTCCTTTCTTCATCTATTCTCTTTTCTTCCTAATACATCCTTTCTCTTTTTCCTTTCTTCATCTATTCTCTTTTCTTCCTAATACATCCTTTCTCTTTTTCCTTTCTTCATCTATTGTCTTTTCTTCCTAATACATCCTTTCTCTTTTTCCTTTCTTCATCTATTGTCTTTTCTTCCTAATACATCCTTTCTCTTTTTCCTTTCTTCATCTATTCTCTTTTCTTCCTAATACATCCTTTCTCTTTTTCCTTTCTTCATCTATTCTTTTTTCTTCCTAATACATCTTTTCTCTTTTTCCTTTCTTCATCTATTGTCTTTTCTTCCTAATACATCCTTTCTCTTTTTCCATCCTTCATCTATTCTCTTTTCTTCCTAATACATCCTTTCTCTTTTTCCTTTCTTCATCTATTGTCTTTTCTTCCTAATACATCCTTTCTCTTTTTCCTTTCTTCATCTATTCTCTTTTCTTCCTAATACATCCTTTCTCTTTTTCCTTTCTTCATCTATTCTCTTTTCTTCCTAATACATCCTTTCTCTTTTTCCTCTCCATCTATTGTCTTTTCTTCCTAATACATCCTTTCTCTTTTTCCTTTCTTCATCTATTCTCTTTTCTTCCTAATAAATCCTTTCTCTTTTTCCTTTCTTCATCTATTCTCTTTTCTTCCTAATACATCCTTTCTCTTTTTCCTTTCTTCATCTATTGTCTTTTCTTCCTAATACATCCTTTCTCTTTTTCCTTTCTTCATCTATTCTTTTTTCTTCCTAATACATCCTTTCTCTTTTTCCTTTCTTCATCTATTCTCTTTTCTTCCTAATACATCCTTTCTCTTTTTCCTTTCTTCATCTATTCTCTTTTCTTCCTAATACATCCTTTCTCTTTTTCCTTTCTTCATCTATTCTCTTTTCTTCCTAATACATCCTTTCTCTTTTTCCTTTCTTCATCTATTCTCTTTTCTTCCTAATACATCCTTTCTCTTTTTCCTTTCTTCATCTATTGTCTTTTCTTCCTAATACATCCTTTCTCTTTTTCCTTTCTTCATCTATTGTCTTTTCTTCCTAATACATCCTTTCTCTTTTTCCTTTCTTCATCTATTGTCTTTTCTTCCTAATACATCTATTCTCTTTTCTTCCTAATACATCCTTTCTCTTTTTCCTTTCTTCATCTATTGTCTTTTCTTCCTAATACATCTATTCTCTTTTCTTCCTAATACATCCTTTCTCTTTTTCCTTTCTTCATCTATTGTCTTTTCTTCCTAATACATCCTTTCTCTTTTTCCTTTCTTCATCTATTCTCTTTTCTTCCTAATACATCCTTTCTCTTTTTCCTTTCTTCATCTATTCTCTTTTCTTCCTAATACATCCTTTCTCTTTTTCCTTTCTTCATCTATTCTCTTTTCTTCCTAATACATCCTTTCTCTTTTTCCTTTCTTCATCTATTCTCTTTTCTTCCTAATACATCCTTTCTCTTTTTCCTTTCTTCATCTATTGTCTTTTCTTCCTAATACATCCTTTCTCTTTTTCCTTTCTTCATCTATTGTCTTTTCTTCCTAATACATCCTTTCTCTTTTTCCTTTCTTCATCTATTCTCTTTTCTTCCTAATACATCCTTTCTCTTTTTCCTTTCTTCATCTATTCTTTTTTCTTCCTAATACATCTTTTCTCTTTTTCCTTTCTTCATCTATTGTCTTTTCTTCCTAATACATCCTTTCTCTTTTTCCATCCTTCATCTATTCTCTTTTCTTCCTAATACATCCTTTCTCTTTTTCCTTTCTTCATCTATTGTCTTTTCTTCCTAATACATCCTTTCTCTTTTTCCTTTCTTCATCTATTCTCTTTTCTTCCTAATACATCCTTTCTCTTTTTCCTTTCTTCATCTATTCTCTTTTCTTCCTAATACATCCTTTCTCTTTTTCCTTTCTTCATCTATTATCTTTTCTTCCTAATACATCCTTTCTCTTTTTCCTTTCTTCATCTATTCTCTTTTCTTCCTAATACATCCTTTCTCTTTTTCCTTTCTTCATCTATTCTCTTTTCTTCCTAATACATCCTTTCTCTTTTTCCTTTCTTCATCTATTCTCTTTTCTTCCTAATACATCTATTCTCTTTTCTTCCTAATACATCCTTTCTCTTTTTCCTTTCTTCATCTATTCTCTTTTCTTCCTAATACATCCTTTCTCTTTTTCCTTTCTTCATCTATTCTCTTTTCTTCCTAATACATCCTTTCTCTTTTTCCTCTCCATCTATTGTCTTTTCTTCCTAATACATCCTTTCTCTTTTTCCTTTCTTCATCTATTCTCTTTTCTTCCTAATACATCCTTTCTCTTTTTCCTTTCTTCATCTATTGTCTTTTCTTCCTAATACATCCTTTCTCTTTTTCCTTTCTTCATCTATACTCTTTTCTTCCTAATACATCCTTTCTCTTTTTCCTTTCTTCATCTATTCTTTTTTCTTCCTAATACATCCTTTCTCTTTTTCCTTTCTTCATCTATTCTCTTTTCTTCCTAATACATCCTTTCTCTTTTTCCTTTCTTCATCTATTCTCTTTTCTTCCTAATACATCCTTTCTCTTTTTCCTTTCTTCATCTATTCTCTTTTCTTCCTAATACATCCTTTCTCTTTTTCCTTTCTTCATCTATTGTCTTTTCTTCCTAATACATCCTTTCTCTTTTTCCTTTCTTCATCTAATGTCTTTTCTTCCTAATACATCCTTTCTCTTTTTCCTTTCTTCATCTATTGTCTTTTCTTCCTAATACATCTATTCTCTTTTCTTCCTTATACATCCTTTCTCTTTTTCCTTTCTTCATCTATTCTCTTTTCTTCCTAATACATCCTTTCTATTTTTCCTTTCTTCATCTATTCTCTTTTCTTCCTAATACATCCTTTCTCTTTTTCCTCTCCATCTATTGTCTTTTCTTCCTAATACATCCTTTCTCTTTTTCCTTTCTTCATCTATTCTCTTTTCTTCCTAATACATCCTTTCTCTTTTTCCTTTCTTCATCTATTCTCTTTTCTTCCTAATACATCCTTTCTTTTTTTCCTTTCTTCATCTATTCTCTTTTCTTGCTAATACATCCTTTCTCTTTTTCCTTTCTTCATCTATTCTCTTTTCTTCCTAATACATCCTTTGTCTTTTTCCTTTCTTCATCTATTCTCTTTTCTTCCTAATACATCCTTTCTCTTTTTCCTTTCTTCATCTATTGTCTTTTCTTCCTAATACATCTATTCTCTTTTCTTCCTAATACATCCTTTCTCTTTTTCCTTTCTTCATCTATTCTCTTTTCTTCCTAATACATCCTTTCTCTTTTTCCTTTCTTCATCTATTCTCTTTTCTTCCTAATACATCCTTTCTCTTTTTCCTTTCTTCATCTATTGTCTTTTCTTCCTAATACATCCTTTCTCTTTTTCCTTTCTTCATCTATTCTCTTTTCTTCCTAATACATCCTTTCTCTTTTTCCTTTCTTAATCTATTGTCTTTTCTTCCTAATACATCCTTTCTCTTTTTCCTTTCTTCATCTATTCTCTTTTCTTCCTAATACATCCTTTCTCTTTTTCCTTTCTTCATCTATTGTCTTTTCTTCCTAATACATCTATTCTCTTTTCTTCCTAATACATCCTTTCTCTTTTTCCTTTCTTCATCTATTCTCTTTTCTTCCTAATACATCCTTTCTCTTTTTCCTTTCTTCATCTATTCTCTTTTCTTCCTAATACATCCTTTCTCTTTTTCCTTTCTTCATCTATTGTCTTTTCTTCCTAATACATCCTTTCTCTTTTTCCTTTCTACATCTATTCTCTTTTCTTCCTAATACATCCTTTCTCTTTTTCCTTTCTTCATCTATTGTCTTTTCTTCCTAATACATCCTTTCTCTTTTTCCTTTCTTCATCTATTGTCTTTTCTTCCTAATACATCCTTTCTCTTTTTCCTTTCTTCATCTATTGTCTTTTCTTCCTAATACATCCTTTCTCTTTTTCCTTTCTTCATCTATTCTCTTTTCTTCCTAATACATCCTTTCTCTTTTTCCTTTCTTCATCTATTGTCTTTTCTTCCTAATACATCCTTTCTCTTTTTCCTTTCTTCATCTATTGTCTTTTCTTCCTAATACATCCTTTCTCTTTTTCCTTTCTTCATCTATTCTCTTTTCTTCCTAATACATCCTTTCTCTTTTTCCTTTCTTCATCTATTGTCTTTTCTTCCTAATACATCCTTTCTCTTTTTCCTTTCTTCATCTATTGTCTTTTCTTCCTAATACATCTATTCTCTATTCTTCCTAATACATCCTTTCTCTTTTTCCTTTCTTCATCTATTGTCTTTTCTTCCTAATACATCCTTTCTCTTTTTCCTTTCTTCATCTATTCTCTTTTCTTCCTAATACATCCTTTCTCTTTTTCCTTTCTTCATCTATTCTCTTTTCTTCCTAATACATCCTTTCTCTTTTTCCTTTCTTCATCTATTCTCTTTTCTTCCTAATACATCCTTTCTCTTTTTCCTTTCTTCATCTATTCTCTTTTCTTCCTAATACATCCTTTCTCTTTTTCCTTTCTTCATCTATTGTCTTTTCTTCCTAATACATCCTTTCTCTTTTTCCTTTCTTCATCTATTGTCTTTTCTTCCTAATACATCCTTTCTCTTTTTCCTTTCTTCATCTTTTCTCTTTTCTTCCTAATACATCCTTTCTCTTTTTCCTTTCTTCATCTATTCTTTTTTCTTCCTAATACATCCTTTCTCTTTTTCCTTTCTTCATCTATTGTCTTTTCTTCCTAATACATCCTTTCTCTTTTTCCATCCGTCATCTATTCTCTTTTCTTCCTAATACATCCTTTCTCTTTATCCTTTCTTCATCTATTGTCTTTTCTTCCTAATACATCCTTTCTCTTTTTCCTTTCTTCATCTATTGTCTTTTCTTCCTAATACATCCTTTCTCTTTTTCCTTTCTTCATCTATTCTCTTTTCTTCCTAATACATCCTTTCTCTTTTTCCTTTCTTCATCTATTATCTTTTCTTCCTAATACATCCTTTCTCTTTTTCCTTTCTTCATCTATTCTCTTTTCTTCCTAATACATCCTTTCTCTTTTTACTTTCTTCATCTATTCTCTTTTCTTCCTAATACATCCTTTCTCTTTTTCCTTTCTTCATCTATTCTCTTTTCTTCCTAATACATCTATTCTCTTTTCTTCCTAATACATCCTTTCTCTTTTTCCTTTCTTCATCTATTCTCTTTTCTTCCTAATACATCCTTTCTCTTTTTCCTTTCTTCATCTATTCTCTTTTCTTCCTAATACATCCTTTCTCTTTTTCCTTTCTTCATCTATTCTCTTTTCTTCCTAATACATCCTTTCTCTTTTTCCTTTCTTCATCTATTCTCTTTTCTTCCTAATACATCCTTTCTCTTTTTCCTTTCTTCATCTATTGTCTTTTCTTCCTAATACATCCTTTCTCTTTTTCCTTTCTTCATCTATTCTCTTTTCTTCCTAATACATCCTTTCTCTTTTTCCTTTCTTCATCTATTCTCTTTTCTTCCTAATACATCTATTCTCTTTTCTTCCTAATACATCCTTTCTCTTTTTCCTTTCGTCATCTATTCTCTTTTCTTCCTAATACATCCTTTCTCTTTTTCCTTTCTTCATCTATTCTCTTTTCTTCCTAATACATCCTTTCTCTTTTTCCTCTCCATCTATTTCTTTTCTTCCTAATACATCCTTTCTCTTTTTCCTTTCTTCATCTATTCTCTTTTCTTCCTAATACATCCTTTCTCTTTTTCCTTTCTTCATCTTTTCTCTTTTCTTCCTAATACATCCTTTCTCTTTTTCCTTTCTTCATCTATTGTCTTTTCTTCCTAATACATCCTTTCTCTTTTTCCTTTCTTCATCTATTCTCTTTTCTTCCTAATACATCCTTTCTCTTTTTCCTTTCTTCATCTATTCTCTTTTCTTCCTAATACATCCTTTCTCTTTTTCCTTTCTTCATCTATTCTCTTTTCTTCCTAATACATCCTTTCTCTTTTTCCTTTCTTCATCTATTGTCTTTTCTTCCTAATACATCCTTTCTCTTTTTCCTTTCTTAATCTATTCTCTTTTCTTCCTAATACATCCTTTCTCTTTTCTTCCTAATACATCCTTTCTCTTTTCCTTTCTTCATCTATTCTCTTTTCTTCCTACATCCTTTCTCTTTCTCTCCATCTATTGTCTTTTCTTCCTAATACATCCTTTCTCTTTTCCTTTCTTCATCTATTCTCTTTTCTTCCTAATACATCCTTTCTCTTTTTCCTTTCTTCATCTATTGTCTTTTCTTCCTAATACATCCTTTCTCTTTTCCTTCTTCATCTATACTCTTTTCTTCCTAATACATCCTTCTCTTTTCCTTTCTTCATCTATTCTTTTTTCTTCCTAATACATCCTTTCTCTTTTTCCTTTCTTCATCTATTCTCTTTTCTTCCTAATACATCCTTTCTCTTTTTCCTTTCTTCATCTATTCTCTTTTCTTCCTAATACATCCTTTCTCTTTTTCCTTTCTTCATCTATTCTCTTTTCTTCCTAATACATCCTTTCTCTTTTTCCTTTCTTCATCTATTGTCTTTTCTTCCTAATACATCCTTTCTCTTTTTCCTTTCTTCATCTAATGTCTTTTCTTCCTAATACATCCTTTCTCTTTTTCCTTTCTTCATCTATTGTCTTTTCTTCCTAATACATCTATTCTCTTTTCTTCCTTATACATCCTTTCTCTTTTTCCTTTCTTCATCTATTCTCTTTTCTTCCTAATACATCCTTTCTATTTTTCCTTTCTTCATCTATTCTCTTTTCTTCCTAATACATCCTTTCTCTTTTTCCTCTCCATCTATTGTCTTTTCTTCCTAATACATCCTTTCTCTTTTTCCTTTCTTCATCTATTCTCTTTTCTTCCTAATACATCCTTTCTCTTTTTCCTTTCTTCATCTATTCTCTTTTCTTCCTAATACATCCTTTCTTTTTTTCCTTTCTTCATCTATTCTCTTTTCTTGCTAATACATCCTTTCTCTTTTTCCTTTCTTCATCTATTCTCTTTTCTTCCTAATACATCCTTTGTCTTTTTCCTTTCTTCATCTATTCTCTTTTCTTCCTAATACATCCTTTCTCTTTTTCCTTTCTTCATCTATTGTCTTTTCTTCCTAATACATCTATTCTCTTTTCTTCCTAATACATCCTTTCTCTTTTTCCTTTCTTCATCTATTCTCTTTTCTTCCTAATACATCCTTTCTCTTTTTCCTTTCTTCATCTATTCTCTTTTCTTCCTAATACATCCTTTCTCTTTTTCCTTTCTTCATCTATTGTCTTTTCTTCCTAATACATCCTTTCTCTTTTTCCTTTCTTCATCTATTCTCTTTTCTTCCTAATACATCCTTTCTCTTTTTCCTTTCTTAATCTATTGTCTTTTCTTCCTAATACATCCTTTCTCTTTTTCCTTTCTTCATCTATTCTCTTTTCTTCCTAATACATCCTTTCTCTTTTTCCTTTCTTCATCTATTGTCTTTTCTTCCTAATACATCTATTCTCTTTTCTTCCTAATACATCCTTTCTCTTTTTCCTTTCTTCATCTATTCTCTTTTCTTCCTAATACATCCTTTCTCTTTTTCCTTTCTTCATCTATTCTCTTTTCTTCCTAATACATCCTTTCTCTTTTTCCTTTCTTCATCTATTGTCTTTTCTTCCTAATACATCCTTTCTCTTTTTCCTTTCTACATCTATTCTCTTTTCTTCCTAATACATCCTTTCTCTTTTTCCTTTCTTCATCTATTGTCTTTTCTTCCTAATACATCCTTTCTCTTTTTCCTTTCTTCATCTATTGTCTTTTCTTCCTAATACATCCTTTCTCTTTTTCCTTTCTTCATCTATTGTCTTTTCTTCCTAATACATCCTTTCTCTTTTTCCTTTCTTCATCTATTCTCTTTTCTTCCTAATACATCCTTTCTCTTTTTCCTTTCTTCATCTATTGTCTTTTCTTCCTAATACATCCTTTCTCTTTTTCCTTTCTTCATCTATTGTCTTTTCTTCCTAATACATCCTTTCTCTTTTTCCTTTCTTCATCTATTCTCTTTTCTTCCTAATACATCCTTTCTCTTTTTCCTTTCTTCATCTATTGTCTTTTCTTCCTAATACATCCTTTCTCTTTTTCCTTTCTTCATCTATTGTCTTTTCTTCCTAATACATCTATTCTCTATTCTTCCTAATACATCCTTTCTCTTTTTCCTTTCTTCATCTATTGTCTTTTCTTCCTAATACATCCTTTCTCTTTTTCCTTTCTTCATCTATTCTCTTTTCTTCCTAATACATCCTTTCTCTTTTTCCTTTCTTCATCTATTCTCTTTTCTTCCTAATACATCCTTTCTCTTTTTCCTTTCTTCATCTATTCTCTTTTCTTCCTAATACATCCTTTCTCTTTTTCCTTTCTTCATCTATTCTCTTTTCTTCCTAATACATCCTTTCTCTTTTTCCTTTCTTCATCTATTGTCTTTTCTTCCTAATACATCCTTTCTCTTTTTCCTTTCTTCATCTATTGTCTTTTCTTCCTAATACATCCTTTCTCTTTTTCCTTTCTTCATCTTTTCTCTTTTCTTCCTAATACATCCTTTCTCTTTTTCCTTTCTTCATCTATTCTTTTTTCTTCCTAATACATCCTTTCTCTTTTTCCTTTCTTCATCTATTGTCTTTTCTTCCTAATACATCCTTTCTCTTTTTCCATCCTTCATCTATTCTCTTTTCTTCCTAATACATCCTTTCTCTTTATCCTTTCTTCATCTATTGTCTTTTCTTCCTAATACATCCTTTCTCTTTTTCCTTTCTTCATCTATTGTCTTTTCTTCCTAATACATCCTTTCTCTTTTTCCTTTCTTCATCTATTCTCTTTTCTTCCTAATACATCCTTTCTCTTTTTCCTTTCTTCATCTATTATCTTTTCTTCCTAATACATCCTTTCTCTTTTTCCTTTCTTCATCTATTCTCTTTTCTTCCTAATACATCCTTTCTCTTTTTACTTTCTTCATCTATTCTCTTTTCTTCCTAATACATCCTTTCTCTTTTTCCTTTCTTCATCTATTCTCTTTTCTTCCTAATACATCTATTCTCTTTTCTTCCTAATACATCCTTTCTCTTTTTCCTTTCTTCATCTATTCTCTTTTCTTCCTAATACATCCTTTCTCTTTTTCCTTTCTTCATCTATTCTCTTTTCTTCCTAATACATCCTTTCTCTTTTTCCTTTCTTCATCTATTCTCTTTTCTTCCTAATACATCCTTTCTCTTTTTCCTTTCTTCATCTATTCTCTTTTCTTCCTAATACATCCTTTCTCTTTTTCCTTTCTTCATCTATTGTCTTTTCTTCCTAATACATCCTTTCTCTTTTTCCTTTCTTCATCTATTCTCTTTTCTTCCTAATACATCCTTTCTCTTTTTCCTTTCTTCATCTATTCTCTTTTCTTCCTAATACATCTATTCTCTTTTCTTCCTAATACATCCTTTCTCTTTTTCCTTTCGTCATCTATTCTCTTTTCTTCCTAATACATCCTTTCTCTTTTTCCTTTCTTCATCTATTCTCTTTTCTTCCTAATACATCCTTTCTGTTTTTCCTCTCCATCTATTGTCTTTTTTTCCTAATACATCCTTTCTCTTTTTCCTTTCTTCATCTATTCTCTTTTCTTCCTAATACATCCTTTCTCTTTTTCCTTTCTTCATCTTTTCTCTTTTCTTCCTAATACATCCTTTCTCTTTTTCCTTTCTTCATCTATTGTCTTTTCTTCCTAATACATCCTTTCTCTTTTTCCTTTCTTCATCTATTCTCTTTTCTTCCTAATACATCCTTTCTCTTTTTCCTTTCTTCATCTATTCTCTTTTCTTCCTAATACATCCTTTCTCTTTTTCCTTTCTTCATCTATTCTCTTTTCTTCCTAATACATCCTTTCTCTTTTTCCTTTCTTCATCTATTGTCTTTCTTCCTAATACATCCTTTCTCTTTTTCCTTTCTTAATCTATTCTCTTTTCTTCCTAATACATCCTTTCTCTTTTCTTCCTAATACATCCTTTCTCTTTTTCCTTTCTTCATCTATTCTCTTTTCTTCCTAATACATCCTTTCTCTTTTTCCTTTCTTCATCTATTGTCTTTTCTTTCTAATACATCCTTTCTCTTTTTCCTTTCTTCATCTATTCTCTTTTCTTCCTAATACATCCTTTCTCTTTTTCCTTTCTTCATCTATTGTCTTTTCTTCCTAATACATCCTTTCTCTTTTTCCTTTCTTCATCTATTGTCTTTTCTTCCTAATACATCTATTCTCTTTTCTTCCTAATACATCCTTTCTCTTTTTCCTTTCTTCATCTATTGTCTTTTCTTCCTAATACATCCTTTCTCTTTTTCCTTTCTTCATCTATTGTCTTTTCTTCCTAATACATCCTTTCTCTTTTCCCTTTCTTCATCTATTCTCTTTTCTTCCTAATACATCCTTTCTCTTTTTCCTTTCTTCATCTATTCTCTTTTCTTCCTAATACATTCTTTCTCTTTTTACTTTCTTCATCTATTCTCTTTTCTTCCTAATACATCCTTTCTCTTTTTCCTTTCTTCATCTATTCTCTTTTCTTCCTAATACATCCTTTCTCTTTTTCCTTTCTTCATCTATTGTCTTTTCTTCCTAATACATCCTTTCTCTTTTTCCTTTCTTCATCTATTCTCTTTTCTTCCTAATACATCCTTTCTCTTTTTCCTTTCTTCATCTATTGTCTTTTCTTCCTAATACATCTTTTCTCTTTTTAATTTCTTCATCTATTTTCTTTTCTCCCTAATACATCCTTTCTCTTTTTCCTTTCTTCATCCATTGTCTTTTCTTCCTAATACATCTTTTCTCTTTTTCCTTTCTTCATCTATTTTCTTTTCTCCCTAATACATCCTTTCTCTTTTTCCTTTCTTCATCTATTCTCTTTTCTTCCTAATACATCCTTTCTCTTTTTCCTTTCTTCATCTATTGGTTTTCTTCCTAATACATCCTTTCTCTTTTTCCTTTCTTCATCTATTGTCTTTTCTTCCTAATACATCCTTTCTCTTTTTCCTTTCTTCATCTATTCTCTTTTCTTCCTAATACATCCTTTCTCTTTTTCCTTTCTTCATCTATTGTCTTTTCTTCCTAATACATCCTTTCTCTTTTTCCTTTCTTCATCTATTCTCTTTTCTTCCTAATACATCCTTTCTCTTTTTCCTTTCTTCATCTATTCTCTTTTCTTCCTAATACATCCTTTCTCTTTTTCCTTTCTTCATCTATTGTCTTTTCTTCCTAATACATCCTTTCTCTTTTTCCTTTCTTCATCTATTCTCTTTTCTTCCTAATACATCCTTTCTCTTTTTCCTTTCTTCATCTATTGTCTTTTCTTCCTAATACATCCTTTCTCTTTTTCCTTTCTTCATCTATTCTCTTTTCTTCCTAATACATCCTTTCTCTTTTTCGTTTCTTCTTCTATTCTCTTTTCTTCCTAATACATCATTTCTCTTTTTCCTTTCTTCATCTATTTTCTTTTCTTCCTAATACATCCTTTCTCTTTTTCCTTTCTTCATCTATTGTCTTTTCTTCCTAATACATCCTTTCTCTTTTTCCTTTCTTCATCTATTCTCTTTTCTTCCTAATACATCCTTTCTCTTTTTCCATTCTTCATCTATTCTCTCTTCTTCCTAATACATCCTTTCTCTTTTTCCTTTCTTCATCTATTCTCTTTTCTTCCTAATACATCCTTTCTCTTTTTCCTTTCTTCATCTATTGTCTTTTCTTCCTAATACATCTATTCTCTTTTCTTCCTAATACATCCTTTCTCTTTTTCCTTTCTTCATCTATTCTCTTTTCTTCCTAATACATCCTTTCTCTTTTTCCTTTCTTCATCTATTGTCTTTTCTTCCTAATACATCCTTTCTCTTTTTCCTTTCTTCATCTATTCTCTTTTCTTCCTAATACATCCTTTCTCTTTTTCCTTTCTTCATCTATTGTCTTTTCTTCCTAATACATCCTTTCTCTTTTTCCTTTCTTCATCTATTGTCTTTTCTTCCTAATACATCTATTCTCTTTTCTTCCTAATACATCCTTTCTCTTTTTCCTTTCTTCATCTATTCTCTTTTCTTCCTAATACATCCTTTCTCTTTTTCCTTTCTTCATCTATTCTCTTTTCTTCCTAATACATCCTTTCTCTTTTTCCTTTCTTCATCTATTGTCTTTTCTTCCTAATACATCCTTTCTCTTTTTCCTTTCTTCATCTATTCTCTTTTCTTCCTAATACATCCTTTCTTTTTTTCCTTTCTTAATCTATTGTCTTTTCTTCCTAATACATCCTTTCTCTTTTTCCTTTCTTCATCTATTCTCTTTTCTTCCTAATACATCCTTTCTCTTTTTCCTTTCTTCATCTATTCTCTTTTCTTCCTAATACATCTATTCTCTTTTCTTCCTAATACATCCTTTCTCTTTTTCCTTTCTTCATCTATTCTCTTTTCTTCCTAATACATCCTTTCTCTTTTTCCTTTCTTCATCTATTCTCTTTTCTTCCTAATACATCCTTTCTCTTTTTCCTCTCCATCTATTGTCTTTTCTTTCTAATACATCCTTTCTCTTTTTCCTTTCTTCATCTATTCTCTTTTCTTCCTAATACATACTTTCTCTTTTTCCTTTCTTCATCTATTCTCTTTTCTTCCTAATACATCCTTTCTCTTTTTCCTTTCTTCATCTATTGTCTTTTCTTCCTAATACATCCTTTCTCTTTTTCCTTTCTTCATCTATTCTCTTTTCTTCCTAATACATCCTTTCTCTTTTTCCTTTCTTCATCTATTCTCTTTTCTTCCTAATACATCCTTTCTCTTTTTCCTTTCTTCATCTATTCTCTTTTCTTCCTAATAAATCCTTTCTCTTTTTCCTTTCTTCATCTATTCTCTTTTCTTCCCAATACATCCTTTCTCTTTTTCCTTTCTTCATCTATTCTCTTTTCTTCCTAATACATCCCTTCTCTTTTTCCTTTCTTCATCTATTGTCTTTTCTTCCTAATACATCCTTTCTCTTTTTCCTTTCTTCATCTATTGTCTTTTCTTCCTAATACATCCTTTCTCTTTTTCCTTTCTTCATCTATTGTCTTTTCTTCCTAATACATCCTTTCTCTTTTTCCTTTCTTCATCTATTGTCTTTTCTTCCTAATACATCTATTCTCTTTTCTTCCTAATACATCCTTTCTTTTTTTCCTTTCTTCATCTATTGTCTTTTCTTCCTAATACATCCTTTCTCTTTTTCCTTTCTTCATCTATTCTCTTTTCTTCCTAATACATCCTTTCTCTTTTTCCTTTCTTCATCTATTCTCTTTTCTTCCTAATACATCCTTTCTCTTTTTCCTTTCTTCATCTATTCTCTTTTCTTCCTAATACATCCTTTCTCTTTTTCCTTTCTTCATCTATTGTCTTTTCTTCCTAATACATCCTTTCTCTTTTTCCTTTCTTCATCTATTCTCTTTTCTTCCTAATACATCCTTTCTCTTTTTCCTTTCTTCATCTATTCTTTTTTCTTCCTAATACATCCTTTCTCTTTTTCCTTTCTTCATCTATTGTGTTTTCTTCCTAGTACATCCTTTCTCTTTTTCCATCCTTCATCTATTCTCTTTTCTTCCTAATACATCCTTTCTCTTTTTCCTTTCTTCATCTATTGTCTTTTCTTCCTAATACAACCTTTCTCTTTTTCCTTTCTTCATCTATTCTCTTTTCTTCCTAATACATCCTTTCTCTTTTTCCTTTCTTCATCTATTCTCTTTTCTTCCTAATACATCCTTTCTCTTTTTCCTTTCTTCATCTATTATCTTTTCTTCCTAATACATCCTTTCTCTTTTTCCTTTCTTCATCTATTCTCTTTTCTTCCTAATACATCCTTTCTCTTTTTCCTTTCTTCATCTATTGTCTTTTCTTCCTAATACATCCTTTCTCTTTTTCCTTTCTTCATCTATTGTCTTTTCTTCCTAATACATCTATTCTCTTTCCTTCCTAATACATCCTTTCTCTTTTTCCTTTCTTCATCTATTCTCTTTTCTTCCTAATACATCCTTTCTCTTTTTCCTTTCTTCATCTATTCTCTTTTCTTCCTAATACATCCTTTCTCTTTTTCCTTTCTTCATCTATTCTCTTTTCTTCCTAATACATCCTTTCTCTTTTTCCTTTCTTCATCTATTGTCTTTTCTTCCTAATACATCCTTTCTCTTTTTCCTTTCTTCATCTATTCTCTTTTCTTCCTAATACATCCTTTCTCTTTTTCCTTTCTTCATCTATTGTCTTTTCTTCCTAATACATCCTTTCTCTTTTTGCTTTCTTCATCTATTGTCTTTTCTTCCTAATACATCCTTTCTCTTTTTCCTTACTTCATCTATTCTCTTTTCTTCCTAATACATCCTTTCTCTTTTTCCTTTCTTCATCTATTGTCTTTTCTCCCTAATACATCCTTTCTCTTTTTCCTTTCTTCATCTATTCTCTTTTCTTCCTAATACATCCTTGCTCTTTTTCCTTTCTTCATCTCTTCTCTTTTCTTCCTAATACATCCTTTCTCTTTTTCCTTTCTTCATCTATTGTCTTTTCTTCCTAATACATCCTTTCTCTTTTTCCTTTCTTCATCTATTGTCTTTTCTTCCTAATACATCCTTTCTCTTTTTCCTTTCTTCATCTATTCTCTTTTCTTCCTAATACATCCTTTCTCTTCTTCCTTTCTTCATCTATTCTCTTTTCTTCCTAATACATCCTTTCTCTTTTTCCTTTCTTCATCTATTGTCTTTTCTTCCTAATACATCTATTCTCTTTTCTTCCTAATACATCCTTTCTCTTTTTCCTTTCTTCATCTATTGTCTTTTCTTCCTAATACATCCTTTCTCTTTTTCCTTTCTTCATCTATTGTCTTTTCTTCCTAATACATCCTTTCTCTTTTTACTTTCTTCATCTATTCTCTTTTCTTCCTAATACATCCTTTCTCTTCTTCCTTTCTTCATCTATTCTCTTTTCTTCCTAATACATCCTTTCTCTTTTTCCTTTCTTCATCTATTGTCTTTTCTTCCTAATACATCTATTCTCTTTTCTTCCTAATACATCCTTTCTCTTTTTCCTTTCTTCATCTATTCTCTTTTCTTCCTAATACATCTTTTTTCTTTTTCCTTTCTTCATCTATTCTCTTTTCTTCCTAATACATCCTTTCTCTTTTTCCTTTCTTCATCTATTCTCTTTTCTTCCTAATACATCCTTTCTCTTTTTCCTTTCTTCATCTATTCTCTTTTCTTCCTAATACATCTATTCTCTTTTTTTCCTAATACATCCTTTCTCTTTTTCCTTTCTTCATTTATTGTCTTTTCTTCCTAATACATCCTTTCTCTTTTTCCTTTCTTCATCTATTCTCTTTTCTTCCTAATACATCCTTTCTCTTTTTCCTTTCTTCATCTATTGTCTTTTCTTCCTAATACATCTATTCTCTTTTCTTCCTAATACATCCTTTCTCTTTTTCCTTTCTTCATCTATTCTCTTTTCTTCCTAATACATCCTTTCTCTTTTTCCTTTCTTCATCTATTCTCTTTTCTTCCTAATACATCCTTTCTCTTTTTCCTTTCTTCATCTATTCTCTTTTCTTCCTAATACATCCTTTCTCTTTTTCCTTTCTTCATCTATTCTCTTTTCTTCCTAATACATCCTTTCTCTTTTTCCTTTCTTAATCTATTGTCTTTTCTTCCTAATACATCCTTTCTCTTTTTCCTTTCTTCATCTATTCTCTTTTCTTCCTAATACATCCTTTCTCTTTTTCTTTTCTTCATCTATTCTCTTTTCTTCCTAATACATCTATTCTCTTTTCTTCCTAATACATCCTTTCTCTTTTTCCTTTCTTCATCTATTCTCTTTTCTTCCTAATACATCCTTTCTCTTTTTCCTTTCTTCATCTATTCTCTTTTCTTCCTAATACATCCTTTCTCTTTTTCCTCTCCATCTATTGTCTTTTCTTCCTAATACATCCTTTCTCTTTTTCCTTTCTTCATCTATTCTCTTTTCTTCCTAATAAATCCTTTCTCTTTTTCCTTTCTTCATCTATTCTCTTTTCTTCCTAATACATCCTTTCTCCTTTTCCTTTCTTCATCTATTGTCTTTTCTTCCTAATACATCCTTTCTCTTTTTCCTTTCTTCATCTATTCTTTTTTCTTCCTAATACATCCTTTCTCTTTTTCCTTTCTTCATCTATTGTCTTTTCTTCCTAATACATCCTTTCTCTTTTTCCTTTCTTCATCTATTCTCTTTTCTTCCTAATACATCCTTTCTCTTTTTCCTTTCTTCATCTATTCTCTTTTCTTCCTAATACATCCTTTCTCTTTTTCCTTTCTTCATCTATTCTCTTTTCTTCCTAATACATCCTTTCTCTTTTTCCTTTCTTCATCTATTGTCTTTTCTTCCTAATACATCCTTTCTCTTTTTCCTTTCTTCATCTATTGTCTTTTCTTCCTAATACATCCTTTCTCTTTTTCCTTTCTTCATCTATTGTCTTTTCTTCCTAATACATCTATTCTCTTTTCTTCCTAATACATCCTTTCTCTTTTTCCTTTCTTCATCTATTGTCTTTTCTTCCTAATACATCTATTCTCTTTTCTTCCTAATACATCCTTTCTCTTTTTCCTTTCTTCATCTATTGTCTTTTCTTCCTAATACATCCTTTCTCTTTTTCCTTTCTTCATCTATTCTCTTTTCTTCCTAATACATCCTTTCTCTTTTTCCTTTCTTCATCTATTCTCTTTTCTTCCTAATACATCCTTTCTCTTTTTCCTTTCTTCATCTATTCTCTTTTCTTCCTAATACATCCTTTCTTTTCTTCCTAATACATCCTTTCTCTTTTTCCTTTCTTCATCTATTGTCTTTTCTTCCTAATACATCCTTTCTCTTTTTCCTTTCTTCATCTATTGTCTTTTCTTCCTAATACATCCTTTCTCTTTTTCCTTTCTTCATCTATTCTCTTTTCTTCCTAATACATCCTTTCTCTTTTTCCTTTCTTCATCTATTCTTTTTTCTTCCTAATACATCCTTTCTCTTTTTCCTTTCTTCATCTATTGTCTTTTCTTCCTAATACATCCTTTCTCTTTTTCCATCCTTCATCTATTCTCTTTTCTTCCTAATACATCCTTTCTCTTTTTCCTTTCTTCATCTATTGTCTTTTCTTCCTAATACATCCTTTCTCTTTTTCCTTTCTTCATCTATTGTCTTTTCTTCCTAATACATCCTTTCTCTTTTTCCTTTCTTCATCTATTCTCTTTTCTTCCTAATACATCCTTTCTCTTTTTCCTTTCTTCATCTATTATCTTTTCTTCCTAATACATCCTTTCTCTTTTTCCTTTCTTCATCTATTCTCTTTTCTTCCTAATACATCCTTTCTCTTTTTCCTTTCTTCATCTATTCTCTTTTCTTCCTAATACATCCTTTCTCTTTTTCCTCTCCATCTATTGTCTTTTCTTCCTAATACATCCTTTCTCTTTTTCCTTTCTTCATCTATTCTCTTTTCTTCCTAATACATCCTTTCTCTTTTTCCTTTCTTCATCTATTGTCTTTTCTTCCTAATACATCCTTTATCTTTTTCCTTTCTTCATCTATTATCTTTTCTTCCTAATACATCCTTTCTCTTTTTCCTTTCTTCATCTATTCTTTTTTCTTCCTAATACATCCTTTCTCTTTTTCCTTTCTTCATCTATTCTCTTTTCTTCCTAATACATCCTTTCTCTTTTTCCTTTCTTCATCTATTCTCTTTTCTTCCTAATACATCCTTTCTCTTTTTCCTTTCTTCATCTATTCTCTTTTCTTCCTAATACATCCTTTCTCTTTTTCCTTTCTTCATCTATTGTCTTTTCTTCCTAATACATCCTTTCTCTTTTTCCTTTCTTCATCTAATGTCTTTTCTTCCTAATACATCCTTTCTCTTTTTCCTTTCTTCATCTATTGTCTTTTCTTCCTAATACATCTATTCTCTTTTCTTCCTTATACATCCTTTCTCTTTTTCCTTTCTTCATCTATTCTCTTTTCTTCCTAATACATCCTTTCTATTTTTCCTTTCTTCATCTATTCTCTTTTCTTCCTAATACATCCTTTCTCTTTTTCCTCTCCATCTATTGTCTTTTCTTCCTAATACATCCTTTCTCTTTTTCCTTTCTTCATCTATTCTCTTTTCTTCCTAATACATCCTTTCTCTTTTTCCTTTCTTCATCTATTCTCTTTTCTTCCTAATACATCCTTTCTTTTTTTCCTTTCTTCATCTATTCTCTTTTCTTGCTAATACATCCTTTCTCTTTTTCCTTTCTTCATCTATTCTCTTTTCTTCCTAATACATCCTTTGTCTTTTTCCTTTCTTCATCTATTCTCTTTTCTTCCTAATACATCCTTTCTTTTTTTCCTTTCTTCATCTATTGTCTTTTCTTCCTAATACATCTATTCTCTTTTCTTCCTAATACATCCTTTCTCTTTTTCCTTTCTTCATCTATTCTCTTTTCTTCCTAATACATCCTTTCTCTTTTTCCTTTCTTCATCTATTCTCTTTTCTTCCTAATACATCCTTTCTCTTTTTCCTTTCTTCATCTATTGTCTTTTCTTCCTAATACATCCTTTCTCTTTTTCCTTTCTTCATCTATTCTCTTTTCTTCCTAATACATCCTTTCTCTTTTTCCTTTCTTAATCTATTGTCTTTTCTTCCTAATACATCCTTTCTCTTTTTCCTTTCTTCATCTATTCTCTTTTCTTCCTAATACATCCTTTCTCTTTTTCCTTTCTTCATCTATTCTCTTTTCTTCCTAATACATCTATTCTCTTTTCTTCCTAATACATCCTTTCTCTTTTTCCTTTCTTCATCTATTCTCTTTTCTTCCTAATACATCCTTTCTCTTTTTCCTTTCTTCATCTATTCTCTTTTCTTCCTAATACATCCTTTCTCTTTTTCCTCTCCATCTATTGTCTTTTCTTCCTAATACATCCTTTCTCTTTTTCCTTTCTTCATCTATTCTCTTTTCTTCCTAATAAATCCTTTCTCTTTTTCCTTTCTTCATCTATTCTCTTTTCTTCCTAATACATCCTTTCTATTTTTCCTTTCTTCATCTATTGTCTTTTCTTCCTAATACATCCTTTCTCTTTTTCCTTTCTTCATCTATTCTTTTTTCTTCCTAATACATCCTTTCTCTTTTTCCTTTCTTCATCTATTCTCTTTTCTTCCTAATACATCCTTTCTCTTTTTCCTTTCTTCATCTATTCTCTTTTCTTCCTAATACATCCTTTCTCTTTTTCCTTTCTTCATCTATTCTCTTTTCTTCCTAATACATCCTTTCTCTTTTTCCTTTCTTCATCTATTCTCTTTTCTTCCTAATACATCCTTTCTCTTTTTCCTTTCTTCATCTATTGTCTTTTCTTCCTAATACATCCTTTCTCTTTTTCCTTTCTTCATCTATTGTCTTTTCTTCCTAATACATCCTTTCTCTTTTTCCTTTCTTCATCTATTGTCTTTTCTTCCTAATACATCTATTCTCTTTTCTTCCTAATACATCCTTTCTCTTTTTCCTTTCTTCATCTATTCTCTTTTCTTCCTAATACATCCTTTCTCTTTTTCCTTTCTTCATCTATTCTCTTTTCTTCCTAATACATCCTTTCTCTTTTTCCTTTCTTCATCTATTCTCTTTTCTTCCTAATACATCCTTTCTCTTTTTCCTTTCTACATCTATTCTCTTTTCTTCCTAATACATCCTTTCTCTTTTTCCTTTCTTCATCTATTGTCTTTTCTTCCTAATACATCCTTTCTCTTTTTCCTTTCTTCATCTATTGTCTTTTCTTCCTAATACATCCTTTCTCTTTTTCCTTTCTTCATCTATTGTCTTTTCTTCCTAATACATCCTTTCTCTTTTTCCTTTCTTCATCTATTCTCTTTTCTTCCTAATACATCCTTTCTCTTTTTCCTTTCTTCATCTATTGTCTTTTCTTCCTAATACATCCTTTCTCTTTTTCCTTTCTTCATCTATTGTCTTTTCTTCCTAATACATCCTTTCTCTTTTTCCTTTCTTCATCTATTCTCTTTTCTTCCTAATACATCCTTTCTCTTTTTCCTTTCTTCATCTATTGTCTTTTCTTCCTAATACATCCTTTCTCTTTTTCCTTTCTTCATCTATTGTCTTTTCTTCCTAATACATCTATTCTCTATTCTTCCTAATACATCCTTTCTCTTTTTCCTTTCTTCATCTATTGTCTTTTCTTCCTAATACATCCTTTCTCTTTTTCCTTTCTTCATCTATTCTCTTTTCTTCCTAATACATCCTTTCTCTTTTTCCTTTCTTCATCTATTCTCTTTTCTTCCTAATACATCCTTTCTCTTTTTCCTTTCTTCATCTATTCTCTTTTCTTCCTAATACATCCTTTCTCTTTTTCCTTTCTTCATCTATTATCTTTTCTTCCTAATACATCCTTTCTCTTTTTCCTTTCTTCATCTATTCTCTTTTCTTCCTAATACATCCTTTCTCTTTTTACTTTCTTCATCTATTCTCTTTTCTTCCTAATACATCCTTTCTCTTTTTCCTTTCTTCATCTATACTCTTTTCTTCCTAATACATCCTTTCTCTTTTTCCTTTCTTAATCTATTGTCTTTTCTTCCTAATACATCCTTTCTCTTTTTCCTTTCTTCATCTATTCTCTTTTCTTCCTAATACATCCTTTCTCTTTTTCCTTTCTTCATCTATTCTCTTTTCTTCCTAATACATCTATTCTCTTTTCTTCCTAATACATCCTTTCTCTTTTTCCTTTCTTCATCTATTCTCTTTTCTTCCTAATACATCCTTTCTCTTTTTCCTTTCTTCATCTATTCTCTTTTCTTCCTAATACATCCTTTCTCTTTTTCCTTTCTTCATCTATTCTTTTTTCTTCCTAATACATCCTTTCTCTTTTTCCTTTCTTCATCTATTCTCTTTTCTTCCTAATACATCTATTCTCTTTTCTTCCTAATACATCCTTTCTCTTTTTCCTTTCTTCATCTATTCTCTTTTCTTCCTAATACATCCTTTCTCTTTTTCCTTTCTTCATCTATTCTCTTTTCTTCCTAATACATCCTTTCTCTTTTTCCTCTCCATCTATTGTCTTTTCTTCCTAATACATCCTTTCTCTTTTTCCTTTCTTCATCTATTCTCTTTTCTTCCTAATAAATCCTTTCTCTTTTTCCTTTCTTCATCTATTCTCTTTTCTTCCTAATACATCCTTTCTATTTTTCCTTTCTTCATCTATTGTCTTTTCTTCCTAATACATCCTTTCTCTTTTTCCTTTCTTCATCTATTCTTTTTTCTTCCTAATACATCCTTTCTCTTTTTCCTTTCTTCATCTATTCTCTTTTCTTCCTAATACATCCTTTCTCTTTTTCCTTTCTTCATCTATTCTCTTTTCTTCCTAATACATCCTTTCTCTTTTTCCTTTCTTCATCTATTCTCTTTTCTTCCTAATACATCCTTTCTCTTTTTCCTTTCTTCATCTATTCTCTTTTCTTCCTAATACATCCTTTCTCTTTTTCCTTTCTTCATCTATTGTCTTTTCTTCCTAATACATCCTTTCTCTTTTTCCTTTCTTCATCTATTGTCTTTTCTTCCTAATACATCCTTTCTCTTTTTCCTTTCTTCATCTATTGTCTTTTCTTCCTAATACATCTATTCTCTTTTCTTCCTAATACATCCTTTCTCTTTTTCCTTTCTTCATCTATTCTCTTTTCTTCCTAATACATCCTTTCTCTTTTTCCTTTCTTCATCTATTCTCTTTTCTTCCTAATACATCCTTTCTCTTTTTCCTTTCTTCATCTATTCTCTTTTCTTCCTAATACATCCTTTCTCTTTTTCCTTTCTACATCTATTCTCTTTTCTTCCTAATACATCCTTTCTCTTTTTCCTTTCTTCATCTATTGTCTTTTCTTCCTAATACATCCTTTCTCTTTTTCCTTTCTTCATCTATTGTCTTTTCTTCCTAATACATCCTTTCTCTTTTTCCTTTCTTCATCTATTGTCTTTTCTTCCTAATACATCCTTTCTCTTTTTCCTTTCTTCATCTATTCTCTTTTCTTCCTAATACATCCTTTCTCTTTTTCCTTTCTTCATCTATTGTCTTTTCTTCCTAATACATCCTTTCTCTTTTTCCTTTCTTCATCTATTGTCTTTTCTTCCTAATACATCCTTTCTCTTTTTCCTTTCTTCATCTATTCTCTTTTCTTCCTAATACATCCTTTCTCTTTTTCCTTTCTTCATCTATTGTCTTTTCTTCCTAATACATCCTTTCTCTTTTTCCTTTCTTCATCTATTGTCTTTTCTTCCTAATACATCTATTCTCTATTCTTCCTAATACATCCTTTCTCTTTTTCCTTTCTTCATCTATTGTCTTTTCTTCCTAATACATCCTTTCTCTTTTTCCTTTCTTCATCTATTCTCTTTTCTTCCTAATACATCCTTTCTCTTTTTCCTTTCTTCATCTATTCTCTTTTCTTCCTAATACATCCTTTCTCTTTTTCCTTTCTTCATCTATTCTCTTTTCTTCCTAATACATCCTTTCTCTTTTTCCTTTCTTCATCTATTATCTTTTCTTCCTAATACATCCTTTCTCTTTTTCCTTTCTTCATCTATTCTCTTTTCTTCCTAATACATCCTTTCTCTTTTTACTTTCTTCATCTATTCTCTTTTCTTCCTAATACATCCTTTCTCTTTTTCCTTTCTTCATCTATACTCTTTTCTTCCTAATACATCCTTTCTCTTTTTCCTTTCTTAATCTATTGTCTTTTCTTCCTAATACATCCTTTCTCTTTTTCCTTTCTTCATCTATTCTCTTTTCTTCCTAATACATCCTTTCTCTTTTTCCTTTCTTCATCTATTCTCTTTTCTTCCTAATACATCTATTCTCTTTTCTTCCTAATACATCCTTTCTCTTTTTCCTTTCTTCATCTATTCTCTTTTCTTCCTAATACATCCTTTCTCTTTTTCCTTTCTTCATCTATTCTCTTTTCTTCCTAATACATCCTTTCTCTTTTTCCTTTCTTCATCTATTCTTTTTTCTTCCTAATACATCCTTTCTCTTTTTCCTTTCTTCATCTATTCTCTTTTCTTCCTAATACATCCTTTCTCTTTTTCCTTTCTTCATCTATTCTCTTTTCTTCCTAATACATCCTTTCTCTTTTTCCTTTCTTCATCTATTGTCTTTTCTTCCTAATACATCCTTTCTCTTTTTCCTTTCTTCATCTATTGTCTTTTCTTCCTAATACATCCTTTCTCTTTTTCCTTTCTTCATCTTTTCTCTTTTCTTCCTAATACATCCTTTCTCTTTTTCCTTTCTTCATCTATTCTTTTTTCTTCCTAATACATCCTTTCTCTTTTTCCTTTCTTCATCTATTGTCTTTTCTTCCTAATACATCCTTTCTCTTTTTCCATCCTTCATCTATTCTCTTTTCTTCCTAATACATCCTTTCTCTTTATCCTTTCTTCATCTATTGTCTTTTCTTCCTAATACATCCTTTCTCTTTTTCCTTTCTTCATCTATTCTCTTTTCTTCCTAATACATCCTTTCTCTTTTTCCTTTCTTCATCTATTCTCTTTTCTTCCTAATACATCCTTTCTCTTTTTCCTTTCTTCATCTATTATCTTTTCTTCCTAATACATCCTTTCTCTTTTTCCTTTCTTCATCTATTCTCTTTTCTTCCTAATACATCCTTTCTCTTTTTACTTTCTTCATCTATTCTCTTTTCTTCCTAATACATCCTTTCTCTTTTTCCTTTCTTCATCTATTCTCTTTTCTTCCTAATACATCTATTCTCTTTTCTTCCTAATACATCCTTTCTCTTTTTCCTTTCTTCATCTATTCTCTTTTCTTCCTAATACATCCTTTCTCTTTTTCCTTTCTTCATCTATTCTCTTTTCTTCCTAATACATCCTTTCTCTTTTTCCTTTCTTCATCTATTCTCTTTTCTTCCTAATACATCCTTTCTCTTTTTCCTTTCTTCATCTATTCTCTTTTCTTCCTAATACATCCTTTCTCTTTTTCCTTTCTTCATCTATTGTCTTTTCTTCCTAATACATCCTTTCTCTTTTTCCTTTCTTCATCTATTCTCTTTTCTTCCTAATACATCCTTTCTCTTTTTCCTTTCTTCATCTATTCTCTTTTCTTCCTAATACATCTATTCTCTTTTCTTCCTAATACATCCTTTCTCTTTTTCCTTTCGTCATCTATTCTCTTTTCTTCCTAATACATCCTTTCTCTTTTTCCTTTCTTCATCTATTCTCTTTTCTTCCTAATACATCCTTTCTGTTTTTCCTCTCCATCTATTGTCTTTTCTTCCTAATACATCCTTTCTCTTTTTCCTTTCTTCATCTATTGTCTTTTCTTCCTAATACATCCTTTCTCTTTTTCCTTTCTTCATCTATTCTCTTTTCTTCCTAATACATCCTTTCTCTTCTTCCTTTCTTCATCTATTCTCTTTTCTTCCTAATACATCCTTTCTCTTTTTCCTTTCTTCATCTATTGTCTTTTCTTCCTAATACATCTATTCTCTTTTCTTCCTAATACATCCTTTCTCTTTTTCCTTTCTTCATCTATTGTCTTTTCTTCCTAATACATCCTTTCTCTTTTTCCTTTCTTCATCTATTGTCTTTTCTTCCTAATACATCCTTTCTCTTTTTACTTTCTTCATCTATTCTCTTTTCTTCCTAATACATCCTTTCTCTTCTTCCTTTCTTCATCTATTCTCTTTTCTTCCTAATACATCCTTTCTCTTTTTCCTTTCTTCATCTATTGTCTTTTCTTCCTAATACATCTATTCTCTTTTCTTCCTAATACATCCTTTCTCTTTTTCCTTTCTTCATCTATTCTCTTTTCTTCCTAATACATCTTTTTTCTTTTTCCTTTCTTCATCTATTCTCTTTTCTTCCTAATACATCCTTTCTCTTTTTCCTTTCTTCATCTATTCTCTTTTCTTCCTAATACATCCTTTCTCTTTTTCCTTTCTTCATCTATTCTCTTTTCTTCCTAATACATCTATTCTCTTTTTTTCCTAATACATCCTTTCTCTTTTTCCTTTCTTCATTTATTGTCTTTTCTTCCTAATACATCCTTTCTCTTTTTCCTTTCTTCATCTATTCTCTTTTCTTCCTAATACATCCTTTCTCTTTTTCCTTTCTTCATCTATTGTCTTTTCTTCCTAATACATCTATTCTCTTTCCTTCCTAATACATCCTTTCTCTTTTTCCTTTCTTCATCTATTGTCTTTTCTTCCTAATACATCCTTTCTCTTTTTCCTTTCTTCATCTATTGTATTTTCTTCCTAATACATCCTTTCTCTTTTTCTTTTCTTCATCTATTGTCTTTTCTTACTAATACATCCTTTCTCTTTTTCCTTTCTTCATCTATTGTCTTTTCTCCCTAATACATCCTTTCTCTTTTTCCTTTCTTCATCTATTCTCTTTTCTTCCTAATACATCCTTTCTCTTTTTCCTTTCTTCATCTATTCTCTTTTCTTCCTAATACATCCTTTCTCTTTTTCCTTTCTTCATCTATTGTCTTTTCTTCCTAATACATCCTTTCTCTTCTCTTCCTAATACATCCTTTCTCTTTTTCCTTTCTTCATCTATTGTCTTTTCTTCCTAATACATCTATTCTCTTTTCTTCCTAATACATCCTTTCTCTTTTTCCTTTCTTCATCTATTGTCTTTTCTTCCTAATACATCCTTTCTCTTTTTCCTTTCTTCATCTATTCTCTTTTTATCCTAATACATCCTTTCTCTTTTTCCTTTCTTCATCTATTGTCTTTTCTTCCTAATACATCCTTTCTCTTTTTCCTTTCTTCATCTATTCTCTTTTCTTCCTAATACATCCTTTCTCTTTTTCCTTTCTTCATCTATTCTCTTTTCTTCCTAATACATCCTTTCTCTTTTTCCTTTCTTCATCTATTCTCTTTTCTTCCTAATACATCCTTTCTCTTTTTCCATTCTTCATCTATTCTCTTTTCTTCCTAATACATCCTTTCTCTTTTTCCTTTCTTCATCTATTCTCTTTTCTTCCTAATACATCCTTTCTCTTTTTCCTTTCTTCATCTATTCTCTTTTCTTCCTAATACATCCTTTCTCTTTTTCCTTTCTTCATCTATTCTCTTTTCTTCCTAATACATCCTTTCTCTTTTTCCTTTCTTCATCTATTGTCTTTTCTTCCTAATACATCCTTTCTCTTTTTCCTTTCTTCATCTATTCTCTTTTCTTCCTAATACATCCTTTCTCTTTTTCCTTTCTTCATCTATTCTCTTTTCTTCCTAATATATCATTTCTCTTTTTCCTTTCTTCATCTATTCTCTTTTCTTCCTAATACATCCTTTCTCTTTTTCCTTTCTTCATCTATTCTCTTTTCTTCCTAATACATCCTTTCTCTTTTTCCTTTCTTCATCTATTGTCTTTTCTTCCTAATACATCCTTTCTCTTTTTCCTTTCTTCATCTATTGTCTTTTCTTCCTAATACATCCTTTCTCTTTTTCCTTTCTTCATCTATTCTATTTTCTTCCTAATACATCTTTTCTCTTTTTCCTTTCTTCATCTATTGTCTTTTCTTCCTAATACATCCTTTCTCTTTTTCCTTTCTTCATCTATTGTCTTTTCTTCCTAATACATCCTTTCTCTTTTTCCTTTCTTCATCTATTGTCTTTTCTTCCTAATACATCCTTTCTCTTTTTCCTTTCTTCATCTATTCTCTTTTCTTCCTAATACATCCTTTCTCTTTTTCCTTCCTTCATTCTTCCTCATCTAATATCCATCTTCTCTTTTCTCTTCATTTTCAAATCGATCCTCATTCTTTCTCTCTTCTTACTGGTGATGACTGCCATCTTTACAAAGACTCATATAAGAAAACATGGTTTCCATGTGACACTATGCCTTGTGGCCTCTGAAATTTCAAGAAATTATCAGCTACGTTTATTGAAAGTAAATAATGGAATGAATCTGACAATATACAGAAAAATTGAATAACAAGGTAATCCAAAGAGAAGAATTTTGATATAGAAGAAAGTCGATGTTATAATGTTTTGGTTTTAATAAACCATCATCAGGATTTAAAAAGGATAATATCGAGTGATGTTAGATCACCAATGGATTTTTAATGAAATACAAAACAAGAGGGAAATTATATATACAGAGAAAGGGGTAACTGTTTAATCAATAAATCGGTGTTTGTATTTAGAAATATGTCTTGTAACTGTTAAAGATAATGATGTAGAATAAATAGAATCATCAAGAGAAATAATGAATTAAAAGGAGAAAAAAAAAAGAATGGAAGAATGAAGAAGAAGTAAATAGAAGAAAAAGGAGAGAGGAAAAACAAGTTAACATCAAATGTGAATAACTAATTTTTCTTAAATCAAAATCAAACCTATATCAATTGATATGTCTATAAATTAAAAATTCAATAAGTAGAAAAACAAATATTGTGGGGAAAAAGGTGGATGAAAATTTAAATGAATGTAGCAAAGGTAAACAGATAAAATAATTTTTTTACCAGAGAAAGGGAAAAGAATTGAAAAGGAAGAACTTGAGATATCTGTGTGAAAAATGGCAGTGAACTAGAAATGAGTATGTAAGGATTAATGGAAAAATTGTGAAAATATGTATGGAAAATAACTAATTAAAGATGAAATATTGTAGCTATTTAAGATAAGTTTTCCCAAATATGGTAAAATGCTGAAAAAGTCCAATCTATTATTAACATTTCTACAAAGCAAAATTGCACTGGCTTCAAAGATTTTTTTATGGATATAAGCTAACATAGTGGCTGCATTAAAATCAAAGTTGTGATCTGACTTAAAAATATGTTAGAAAAGTGCATTATTAAGATTACAAACTCTGATATCTCTTCTATGTTCCTCTATACACTTATGAATGTTCAACATTTTGCCTATATATTTCA
The DNA here is from genome assembly GCA_963585895.1 of Sepioteuthis lessoniana. Lineage (NCBI taxonomy): Eukaryota > Metazoa > Mollusca > Cephalopoda > Myopsida > Loliginidae > Sepioteuthis > Sepioteuthis lessoniana. Next base: position 6,934,324 of record OY757906.1, read on the forward strand.
ATTTACAGTCTTTGCAAGGAATACAATAAACACTAGTGTCAGAAATGATGTCATGTCGAGGACTTGACAGTAGTAAATCATGGATTGACAGTTTTAATACCAAGTTACTTCCTATGATGTTAGTGAAAGAATGGTTAGGTAAAGTAATGTGTGTATGGGGGAGATTAATTTTATCAGAGGGTGTGTTGACATTACTTTGAGGTTGATTTTTATCATGGATTTTAAATGCTTTAAATTTGGCAAAGTGTATAAAAAGTTTGGGATAAAGAAGGTTAAGAAAAGAATTTTCTATGTAATTAAATTCATCATTTAGATATTTTGGAGAGTAGGTACGTATGCCCCTAAGGTAAAAATTTATGATAACTCCTCTTTTGGTGTTAGTGTTGTGGGGTGAATAGAAACGTATGTGGTTGTTTTTACAGGTGGGTTTACGGTAAACTCTGAATTCTAATTTGTCATTATTCCTTATAGGTAGGACAACCAAAAAAGGGGAGATTGTTGTTGGATTCAAGTTCACATGGGAACTTTATAGAAGGTTCTACATTATTTAGTTTGTCAGTGATAAGAGGATCATTAAATAAGTTTCCAGACTTTTTTCGTATGGGCACTTTTATTGATAGTACACACATGAAACTCTAGTCCCCTTCGAAGTAATCTCCTCCGGCTGCAATGCACTTGTTGTATCGTTCCAACAACTTCTGGAAGGCCCCATGGAAGTCCTCTTGTGTGAGCGTGTCAAAGACCTTCGTTACAGCCTCTTTCATCTCCTCAATTGTCTCAAAACGACAGCCTCTGAGCTTAGGGAATAATCAAAAGTCATAGGGAACAAGGTCTGGACTATAGGGAAGCTGAGGAACTGTCTAGATGCCCATCTTGGTCAAATAGTCTGTGACAAGGATGGAGTTGTGGACTGGTTCATTGTCCTGGTAGAAATGCCACTGACCCGATTTGAAGAGTGCTTACCTCTTCTTATGGAATCTCTTCCTGAACTCAATTAAAACCTAAACATAGTAACCCTAACTCTTTGGCCAATCAATTCTGGTGTATTGACTTCCTTACTCCTCCCACACCTCCCATCATCCCTCACGGACTCCCTGCGTTCCTTGAATCTCTTATGCCACTCAAAAACTGATGCTTGATTCATGCAAGATGGTCGAAAAGCAGTCTGAAACATTCCATACATTTCTGTGGCATTTTTTTTCAAGTTTAATACAGAATTTTTTTGCATATCGTTCTTCTAAAGTGTCCAGATTACATTTTTGAAATTCACCAGCTGTGACAATCAAGGCTTTAGTAGGTGTGTATTCTAATTCTTGCTGTAGCTGTTCATTTGAACCTGAAATCATAAAAATTGGTCAGTCATCTCATAAGATGTATAGCAATAACATATTGAATTTTCAAGAGTCTACAACAATTTTAAATGCCTGTACAAAAAAGTCTGGAAACTTATTGAATGCACCACATACTATTCAAATATAGATCTAGTGGATAAATGAGTAAAATGACGTCTATGTATCTCAAGTAACTTACACTGCTGTGGATAATATATTTAAGAGGACCAGATTCCAGTAATTTGATATAAATACATGCAAGGATAGCACTAAGTGGAGAACCCATAGGTAAACCAAATTTTTGTTTTGGAAATAACAATATGATGTACACAAGGTACAAGTTTTAATTTAGAGACAGGTAGGAGTAATATAGTGTTAGTTTTTCAAAGGTGATTATCTAAACGTTTAATGCACCTATTGACAGGTATGTTAGCGTAAAGGGATTTGATATCTAAACTCATGAAAGATTTGTTTTTCATATTAATGTCAATTAATTTGTTAGGGAGTGAGCTGGAATTCTTGATATGTGCATCACTGATAATCCCAATAAAGGAGGTAATATTTTAGCTAAAAGTTTAGCGATATTATGAGGGGCAGATCCTGTGCCAGAAATAATGGGTCTTAAGAGAATGTCAGGTTTGTGGGTTTTGGGAAGACCATAAATTTTAGGGATGATAATTCCAAAAATTGTACCATGAAATTTTACAAGGTGATGGCTTATTTATATTAATATAAAAGGAAAGCTTAAAAGAATAAAATACTTTTGTTTAAATTACAGTGACGTATTTAACTGAAAAATTGAATTTAAAGAGATATGAAATAATAATCAGTAAATTAATTCTTTCTTTCTTTCTTTCTTTTCTTACAAGTTGGATGTGAAAAGTTTATGGAGATATTGTTTTCATTGCATAACTGAAAGAATTAAGTTCAGACATCATGCCACAAACAACATTGAAATCTAAAAACCAGGAATAGTAATCCTGACTGCATTGTCAAACACTATAGGTCAAATTGAAATTCTAAATGTTTTGATTTTAGTGTGCATTATTTAAATAATCTTTTACTTATGTCTAAAGGCATCTGGAATCTGTTTTTCTCTGGAGACTCTAGAATCTGAGAACAAATTGATAAATGGTTTCCTTGTCCGTCTTATTTCACTTTACCCAAAAAAAAGAAAGAGCAAATCAAAATTCCAGCCAGTAGTGGCTGTTGATATTACTGAAAAGAATTAATATTATCATATTTACCCGACCCCTCCGCTCGGGTAGGATATGACACAAGGTCAATTTTTTAAGCGGAGTTTAACAGGTTTGAATTCAGAGTTTTCCTTCTCCTAGACTAGTTGCCCCACCAAGGCTGAAGAACCTAGTCGGCCCTACTATTTACCCATAGCTGGAGGGAGAATAATTGGATTCATACCTTTCCCAAGGGTATTAGTGCTATGTGAAATGCAATCAGTCTCGTCCAGGATTTGAACTCATGTCGCCGTGTCCATTCCCTACGACAATAACCATTACACCACGGGCATATTATGAGATTGCCGATTCAAAGAATCTGAAATGTTTAACTTGTATACCTGCTCTGTATCAAGGGAAAATATTTTTGACTAAATTGACTTTTTCTGCAACAATTTTATAAAAAACAAAAAAATAATTTCTAGTACTTATTCAGAATATTCCACTGAGGAATTATCTGCAGTTGTAATACACAAAAAGTATATAGAAATGTAAACGAATGATCTTCCATTCCTTTCATTTGATTTCATACTCTTGATAAAAAATAGATTACTGTTAAAAATGCTTTACATACTCCTTTTCTCAGCTGATATTCTTTTCTCTTTTTTTTTTTTATGTTCATCTGCACCTTTTCTGTTTGTTTATTAATTCCCTGGGAGTCAAAAGCTGTTAGGAAAAAACAAGATAACATAAAAAAAAAGCATCCCAACTTTAGAAAAGAAACCCAACAAACACCAATATGCAGAAACTTAAGAAAGCTCAGAAAGAACTAAAACCTAAAAGAACAATTAAAATACATCCAAAGCTAAATCAATAAAATCAGAAAGGGAAAAGCACCTCAAGATCAAAACTAAAAGCTGCCAGCCAAGAAGAAAGACTTCAGATGTTATATACTCATTTGCTGTATAATAACGACTCAATAATAATAAGGACAGACGCACGCAGGAATAAAGGACGCAGGATAAAGATGCAGGAAGACTTCCTTACAAATATATTCACCTCTCTCTTTATTGCAAGGGTTCGAAAGGGTTGTTCAAGGGTTTGCATGTGAGAGGGTGCTGGAGACCAAACATAAACTTCATATTTTGACCCCACTGTTATGACCGTCACGTTGTGTCTTTCTTGTTCTCCTGATGTTGGGGTCCACTCCATCGGGGGTTTTCCGAGGGCCCCCTCGGTCGGGTGTGGCTTTCCCTACCACATCTGGTCTCTAGGTGTCTGGAATTCTACTGGCAACTGCTTTGTCACCCAACTCAACTTAATTATATAATAATTCAACGCCCACACGATCACCACTGGATCTTTGAAATCGAATGTTTAATCGTCATCAAGCGGAAATAACTGTCATGCAATTCAGAGATTACTCTCTTCCGGTGCATCACTGTAGTGGCACAATGGGACCTTCACCTTGTCCCATATCATAAGCCTTAATCTGCCCACGCGATCTCTTTCGATTACTGGCCATTGGAATGCGTCACTTCCTTCCGGTGTATCACCTTGGAATGGCATTTTTGGGCCGGGTCGAAGGTCAAAATATAACATTCATCCGTTAATTATTTTTCAAAATTCCACATGTGGAATTTTCTACACGTTCGTCTCCATCAACCCCACACATATTTTACAAAATAATTGACAAAGGACAATAATGGCTGAAAACACAAAAAAACAAACTTGAAACACAGCAAATAAAATCTTATTTAGAGGGCCACCTTCTCTCTATGTAACACTTGCCCGCCTAATTATTATCTAAATTTCTCTTACTATCTTTGCATGGTTGGCCATCTTGACATGTGTGCATCAAGGTACCATACGGATGCATTTTTTATCTTCTCAACACAACGGGCCCTCCATAATTCCTTGAAGAAATTTCAAAACCCTAAAAAGGACCATACTCTGGTCCCATATCCTGGTCACAAACTTAGTGACCCTGGTCATTCTAGCAATACATTTCGCCTGGTTTCCTCATGACCACACTCCAGTTCTTTGCTCAACAGGTTCCTACCTGGAGTAACCGGAGAATTTCATAAACTAAAACACAATATCTTCAAGGCCCAAAGCATTCCCCATAAATACACAAAAATCATGGCCCAAAACAAAGTATCACAATACATCCGAATGTATCACAATCTGGCACACATGCTGTAAACCACCTAAAATAGTCCACGCAAAATACTAATTAGCAATATGTTACCCATTTTTTTTTTTAAAGTTTCTGTTTCCATGCCCATTGGTTTGCAAGCCCTTGAGGAAACATGCTTTACCTGATCAAACCCGCGCCGGGTTTCTTTTCAATTTAGTCAGGAACCCTCGTGGCTACCAATATATAGGCATCTCACCTTTCCCAGACCCGTTTCACTTTGCCAAATCACACACGAATCCAAAACATCATCGTGACTGAAAGACTCAGACATCATCCACAAAATTTTGGAGTAGGCCACGCCTTTTTTTCTTTTATTCCATCCTCGGAACTCCAAACTAAAAAAATAGAGGCCAAATAGGCCCTCAATAGCTTCATGGGTTGGTGAATTCTTCGATATAATTGCTTTCAACAACAATCTGTAAATCCCCTTGAATGAATGTCTGTCCTACTCTCATGTCAGCCCACGATTTCCTCAAAAACAGAAACCCCAAAAAAAATATCTCCTATTCCACGAAAACCCCAAATTCTAAAAAAAAATTTTAGAATCAATATAATTACAAATATTAGTAAACCTAGTATAAAATCCTCTGTTAATGGTTTTCGTCAAATTTCATAATATGAACAGGAAAAAAAAATTTTATGCCGCCTTTAAACTCAAACAAACTCAAAAAGTTTCACTTTACAACAAGTCAAAACAATGTTACAATCACAGTTCAAAAATGTTCTGTTTTCTTTTTTTCAATCTATGTAGTGATGTACTGTCTATTTTACTAAAAATGTCTGTTCTTTCTTTCTTTTTTTTTTCTCATATGCTGTGTTCAACAATGTTCAAGTTTCTTCTCTTTCTTTTTTTTCTTTCCGTCTTTTTCTATTGTCCTGTACGTTTTTGTTTTTGTTTTCATTTTTTTTTCTTTTTTCATTTTTTTTTTTTTTCATAATAAATTGCTCATTCAATGTCCCTTTTTTTCAACCTTATATCTACCTCTCTGTCTTTACCTTAACACGATAACTATAGGTTCGCTTCCCAGTTTATTCAATTTCAGTCTACAGTACCATAAATTAAGCCTGATTTATAATACAACTTTCTCAATAGCTTACGAGCATTCTACTTCTTTTTTTTTTCTTTGCACAAAATATCCTGGGGTTTTTTTTCTAAACAACCCAAACTTTTATAAATTCTGCCAACATTTCCCAATTCAAAATATTTCCGAATCTGCGAATCTTTGCCACTCCTGGTTCCGTCAAAATTCTGCGCATCTCTTAATTATATCCAAAACCCTGTTCAAAATATCTTCCCCAATAACAATCTCAAAGCTTCACTCCAGGGGGAACTCACAAAATACCTGTCTGCCTCGTCAGACACAAAAAACATCTGTCTCTTAGTTACTCTGCCTCCATGGCAAGACCATTTTCAAGACAATACTTATGTCTTCAATAATTGATATCCACAATTTCCACCGCAAAACAATCGGCCTGATTCTACCAGCGCCGAAAATATCGATTCTCCCAACTTCATAAATATCGAAAAAGTATATGCGCATTCTTCAGACAAACACCAATGTGCGAAATTCATGAACAATCCCATTAATGCTCCCAAGATTCCATCTCTCGGATTAAAATTCTCATTTCCAATCCACAAGTTCCAAACATGAAAACCTGACTCAAAAGGTCTTAACTACAGATATGCGGGATTCCAAATCTTGGACTGAAATTCTAATTTTCAATCACCACTTGTCTGGACCAATGAAAAGCTACAACGACTTTTTTTACTCACAAAGACCTATTTGCGATAAAAAAATCCCCATTCATAAAATTTATTGTTTACGATAAGCTGTCTATCAAAAAACGGACAGCAACTGTCCCTTAGTCATCTTTTTTTTCTCTCTTCTTTTTTCCTCCCTCACTTCGATACAATATAACACATAGCAGTAATTTCAATTTTTATCTAGGGACCACACATTTTTTTTTAAAAATTATTTCCAATATTATGCTTCTAGAAAGGCCCTTGTCATTACAACTAATCTTTCACTATTATACCCAATTTAAATAACAGAGAGAGATAGAAGTTACATGAATGAGCAATCTACTTACAAATTTTTTTCTTCTCTTTATTTTTTTCTTCTTATCTTCCAGCACGTTGCATTGTTTTCTTGTTTTCTTTCTGTTCTTTCCGCGCCGGTCCATTCTTCTTATAGTTGCTTGTTTGTTCTTGTTTTTTCGTATTACTTCTTTCAATTCCAGCATTTTTCTTTGTCCCTTTCGTTGATGTCGTGTTGTGATGCTTAAAACTGTCGTTTACGGTAACCAGGTTTGTTTTGAATCCTTGAAGAACTCTACTGGCACAAGCACCAAATTAATATATGTTGTATACATATATATACTGGATACATACCAACGCAATGATAACAGACGCAGGAAGGAAGACGCAAGAAGACTTCTTTACAAATATATTCACCTCTCTCTTTATTGCAAGGGTTCGAAAGGGTTGTTCAAGGGTTTGCATGTGAGAGGGTGCTGGAGACCAAACATAAACTTCATATTTTGACCCCACTGTTATGACCGTCACGTTGTGTCTTTCTTGTTCTCCTGATGTTGGGGTCCACTCCATCGGGGGTTTTCCGAGGGCCCCCTCGGTCGGGTGTGGCTTTCCCTACCACATCTGGTCTCTAGGTGTCTGGAATTCTACTGGCAACTGCTTTGTCACCCAACTCAACTTAATTATATAATAATTCAACGCCCACACGATCACCACTGGATCTTTGAAATCGAATGTTTAATCGTCATTAAGCGGAAATAACTGTCATGCAGTTCAGAGGTTACTCTCTTCCGGTGCATCACTGTAGTGGCACAATGGGACCTTCACCTTGTCCCATATCATAAGCCGTAATCTGCCCACACGATCTCTTTCGATTACTGGCCATTGGAATGCGTCACTTCCTTCCGGTGTATCACCTTGGAATAGCATTTTTGGGCCGGGTCGACGGTCAAAATATAACACAGATATGGAAAGAACATTTCAAGAATCTGCTTGGAAACCCTTCTGAAATTACTGACAAACCTACTGAGGAAATTATCAATGGTCAACTAATCAAACTTGGACACTTAATAGAAGATGAACTCAAAGAAGTTCTAAAAACAATCTGAAGCAAAAAGCTGCAGGCCTTGATGAAATACCTCCTAAAGTAAGACAAGAAAATTTGATGACATACATTTTTTGATTATGCCAAATAAACAAAATACAATAGAGAAATTGACAAAAGGTTACATCCTCCACTTTCTTATGAAAGGCAACCTCCAAATAACCAAGAACTACAAAGGATAACTCTCACTGCTATTGCTGTAAGGTTTATAATGCAGTATTTCTCAATCATATCAGATCTAAAGTCAAGACAATTCTTAGGAAAAATCAGAATGAATTTCAGGGAAACTGATCCACAACTTCTCAGATTCTGATGATTTGTTGACTCATTGAAAGAGTATGTACAAAAAAATCTTAAGGCAACACTTTCATTTGTAGATTTCTCTGAGGCATTTGACTCTATACACAAAAGATAGAGCAAATACTTGTAGCATATGGTCTCCCCTAAAAAACTTATGATAATGATGCTCAACAAAAGCAATTGTTAGCTAACCTCATGGCAACACTGATTTCTCTAATATTGTTGCCGGAGTCTTGCAACAAGATTCTTTATAAATAGAAATGGTGTTAGTGTAAGTTGGCGACCTTAGTCGAGTGTGACCCAAAGGATCTCTTTTCAATAGCTACCACACTGAGGTGTAAGGGATTGCTTCACTTTACCCTTGATCCTTACCTTATAATGCTGAGTGTTAAGCTAGGCGGTATCAAATACCATTTTTTTGAGTCTTTGGTATGACTCGACCTGGGGATTGAACCCCGGTCTCCCGGACCATTAGCGAACACTCTACTCATTAGACCAATGGCCCAGTTATGGTTTCACACACAAAAAAAAAACAAAAAAAAAACGAGGAAGCAGACAATATCCCACAAACTATCACGAGTGAAGACTATACAGATGATCTAGCACTTCTCATAAATACACCTGCCCAAGCCGAATGCCAGCTGCAGAGCCTGGAGTAGGCAGCAAGAGGTATTGGCTTCTATGTGAACTCAGATAAAACAGATTTCATGTATTTTAAACAAAATGGAGACATCTTCATGTTAAATGGCAAGCATCTGAAATCAATAAACCAGTTCACATACCTTGGTAGCAATATCTCATCTACTGAAAGTGATATTAATATATGCATAGGAAAGGCATGAACTACAATTGTCCAGCCATTATCACTGATAAAATAAAATAGGAATTCTTCCAAGCTGTTGCCATGTCAGTACTATTGTATGGTTGCACCACTTGGACTTTAACAAAACACTTGGAGAAAAATCTAGACAAGAACTACACAAGTTCTGGGCACCTCGGGTGGTGTAATGGTTAGCATGTTAGACTAACAAACTCACACGAATAAGTTCGATTCTCATTAGGTGCCCCATTCATGTGGCCTTGTGCTACATCTAAGCAAAAAGCTTTGTAAATTAAAAGAACTACACAAGTTCTGAACAAATCCTGGAAGCAGCATCCCATAAAAGAACAGCTGTACAACCTCTTACCTCCCATCCCACAAACCATCCAAATAAAATGAACAAGACATGCTGGACACTGCCGGAGAAGCAGAGACAAACTCATAAATGATGATGTTCTCCTGTGGACAACTACACATGGACACACCAGTGTTGGCAGACAATGGATGCCATGTTGAAGACCTAATAAGAAGATAGGGATGGATAGTAAGAGAGAGTCAAAGGAACCCATGCTATTAACAAGCCTTGCAGCCTATTATCTGACTAGTCACTGTCCAAATCAACATATAAACTTGCCACTTACAAAAATAAGAAAAAGATATTGTGACAGATGTCAACTAGAAGTGATGTGCCCCTGAAATCAGAGATTGTAAATGAATTGATGGTTACACATTTGACATTTGGGTTTATAAAAATAAAACTGGAACTGTTATCCCACTTTTTCTTGACCCCAGTTTTATGCAAAATAACATTGCCAAATGAAAAGGACCCTTGTTTCATTTCAAAATAAATGTGGGGAAAAGTGGAATTACTACAGTATAATCATTTAAATTTCTTCCTATATTTTTTTTTTTTTTTTTCAAGTTAATAAATCAGAATAACAATAAGGCCATCATCAATATATTGGATTGTTTGGACATTTTAGGATGTGGAATAAAAACTCGTTCAAATGAAATATCAAATTTATCCAGAACATATTAGTGTTGTGGCAGAATCACTTACTCATGGACTCAACCACTCTCCATAATACCAGAAGACAAAGCAATATGAAGTCAGTCTAGATCCGGAAGCTAACCTTGCCCCCGCACGGTTATGCAAACTAGCTTATCCTTTGTTCTTGTAAATATATACCTATACAATAACCGTGGTGTTCTGTTCTCTTTGTGACCCCTTCCAGGGCCATAACAATTAGTAAAGATAAAATCCCCCAATAAAATGTGTTGAAAGAATTCTGATAAGGAAGAGACCATTTTAGTTCTATTATTATGGATTTTTGATACTAAGAATGTATTCCAGTGATCCAATCATAACTTTAAAATGTTAAAGCAGAAAACAGGATGCAAGAAAATATCCTAATTTAATTTTCCTGTGTTTATTTTACTGAGTTTTTGACAATTCAGTGTCATTTTTATAAAGCTGGAAATTTGTGTGGAGAACAAATCTGACCACTCGACAAAAATCTATTGTGATTATCTTCCTTTAAGAGTTTGCAATTTACAAAAAACAATTCCATCAACTGCTCACCTGAATTTTGAGAGTAAAGCTCTGGTTTTGATGGGTTTTTTTTCCTCCCTTCTCCATAATCAGAATTTCAGATTCTTTTAAGAAAAAAAAAAAAAAAATCATGGTGTAATTTTTGTTTTTATTAATGATTGTAACATGCAGAATCCACTCAAAGTAAAAATGCTTTATTATATTGATGTAATTATTTTGGAATTACAAAAGTTCTTAGCCCAACCAAAAAAATAAATGTTATTTGTGTTAAGTTTTTATTGAATTTTTCAGAAGGGTTAAAGAAACAATGTGCCAAGTGTATTGAACTTTGCAGTGAACATTTTATGGCTTTTGGTTGGGCCAAAAACTTTTCAGCACTCCCTCGTATATAAGCGTGTGTGTATATACATATGGTGTGATGAAAAGTATAAGTTATAAAATTAGACAGCTTAATAATCTAACCTAGACTTGAATCTAGAAAAAAAAAAAAAGTTATGAAGTTGATACCGTATTGTAAAAAAGCAGCACCTTCCATATTCACCCGACTTGGTTCAATATGAAGATTTTTGATGAACTTGGAGGACATGATAGAAAAATGATAATATAGCTTCACCTCCATATGTCATTTTTACTTTCCAGTTTAACTGGATTAAAATAAGTGAATTTTAAGTAAATCTTGTGTTTCCTTTCACATTCAGGTGTTTTGATATAATTTAAGAATAGACAAACTGCTCAAGTTTATTATTGGGCTTATTTACACTGGATAAAGAGTTATTGCATACAACAATATTTTTATGATGAAACTGCATTTTTATCTGGCATTCTCACAATGTGATAAAAAAACAAACAAACAAAAAACTGTTTAGTCAATGGTTTTCTTTGAGAAAAAGTATTAATGATTTTTTTTTTTTACTAATTTTGAGAATTATTTTAGTTTCCTTCTGTTATGCACATTTCCAATTTGAAACTAACTGCCTTTATTGGCCAATACACACTGTATGGAAAATTGGAAAATTCAAACCGACATGTTTTATGATTGGTTTGAATTTAGCATTTCCCTTCTAACCAAGACTAAAGAAGTTTCATCCAAGAATTGGTTTCATATGTCAATAACTGTTACCCAAACTGTGAATATTTATAACACAAAAAGAAAAAAGTCAATTCACACAAAGAATAAAACAGAAAACAAAATATACAATTAAGATGAATTTATTCACTAAGAAATATTAAATAGACTTTTTTTTTCCCCCTATTTTATATATTTTATTTACATCTTCCAAACAGCCACTCTCTCTTTTTTTGTGAGACCAAATTATAAGATGGAATCTCACTGACATTTTGTATCTCTCAGATCTGTTGTAAATCTAACACATACATCAGTTCAGACTAAAAAACATCAAACATATTCTATGTACATAATGGGGCACTTTGTTATACTTGTGTTTTGATTTTTGTTTTGCTCCAACCAGCCAACTTGACTGGGTGAGCCGACCTGCAAGCCTGCTACCATTATACAGTACAGTTAAACAGACAAGAGGAGAAGTGGTAATAATATTAATTATTATTATTATAATCGAAGTTTAATTGTCATAGCAGTAGCAGCAGCAGTCACGGTGTCAGCAGACCAACCCAACATGGAGTGACCCCTTTCAGTCACATCAGGCACACGCGCTTCATACATGACCTAAGTCAAGTTGTATGGCAGTCATATAACACTACCACTTAACAAGAAAATAAATTTAAAAAAAAAGATAAAAATAACAAACAAACAAACAAAATGAAACCAGCACCTGTGCCATCTTTAGTATTTCACTCTCGCTCTTCAGGACAATTTTTTGTAAAACACTATTATATTTTTAGTGGGGAAAAAAAAAGAAAAAAAAGTATTCTTTTTTAAATAAAAGAAAAGGTTTGGTATTGGCAGAGGATTAAAGAATAGCTTTTACCCTACTAAACATTTAGTGTTACCTGAAAAGTTGCAGCTGATAGAGATTTTATATAGAGGGGACCCTGAGCCAAAGGATTCTTAGAACAAAATACTTTAAGCCAATAAGTGCATAAAATTGAAAATAAGGTGTGGATGGATGGACAAAGATGAGACAGTTTAAAACAAACAATGGGGCAATTTATATATAACATCTTTTTAGACTATAATTAATAAATGCATTTATTTTCAATTAAAAAAAAAAAAAGCTCCATTTATGGCCTTGAAAGCCTTAAGAGATGGGTCTCCAGGAACCATCTCAGTAAAATTCCTCAAGGGAATTCATCCACTGTCACTACCCCATAAGATATAGTTTTCATCAGATTTGCTATCATTACTGTTTTTATTAGTTCTTCAAATTATTGGGGGGGTGGATTTTCAATTACATATATAATACACATGATCATGATAGCAGATCTGCCAGTTTTTTCTTTTAATTGTTATAAATGATTTTATTTTAGGAGCAGAGAGTTTGGGCATTGTGCAAATGATGGAAGGAATTAACATATGGGTAAAGACAACAAGGAAAATAAAAATGGTGCAAATTTTCGTGATTGTAACAATTCTTCAAAAACAAAGGAATAAATGACAACAGGGAATAATAATAAAAAAAAGAAAAAAAAAAAAAAGCAGTTCTACCAACAAAGCTGTGCATAAATTCATTGTTTCCCCAACTAAAAAGGCAGTTTTTATCAGGTGGGAGAGACAGATATATATATATCTCATATATAAGAATCCACTTGGCAGTCACCGGTTACAAAGAAGCCAAAGGTGCTAAAGAAAAAAAAAAAAACAAAAGAACCATTTCCCCATCCCCATTCCATTTGTTGTTTAATTTCATACAAAAATTGATAATCACAAGACTTAAAAACAAAACAGGAGGGGTGAACATGGATAAAGTTCGTTAACTTTGCTGTCGGCGCAAATAAATATGAGTAACACACATTCAAACATGCACACAATAATTCCAGGTTCTTTCCAAGGATACACATCATTAAATATTAATACATCATTAATATTAATTGAAGTAATTAAACAACAATTTAGTCATATTATTGAACATTGACAAACAAGAATCAATAAAATAGGTTGGAACACATAAAAAAAAGTGATAATTCTCAGCTATATCACTTCAAAATGTTTTTGACACAAATATTCATCCCTTTTGCTATTGAAAAAGAAATAAAAAAAGTCAAACTTTCATTCATCATAAAATAACGTCTATCAAACTTCAATTCTCAAATAGTGACACGTGAACACCATTTGAGAATTGGAAAAAGATTCACTTTTTATTTAAAACTTACAAGTGCAATAATCTAATCAATAATTTTTGACAAGGCCTGTAAACACCTCAATCAAAGAATTAGATTAAAAATTGAGCATTTTGCAACTGGAGTGCTTATATTTCTGAAGAGGGGAGTGATATCTTGATTAAAATAGTTAAAATATTTGTATGGAAAAGTCAAAGAACCTTTCAGAGCCAAGGAATGGAAAGCGTGCATCTTTAAAACAAGATTGAACCAGAGCCATTTAAAGTGATATTCAAGATTTCAAGGCACTTTGAAGCCGAATATCAAGCCTGAATTACAATCTTATTTTGTAGCAGTTTTTGTTTTTATAGATAAGGGAATACAAGAATCAAAACTTGTATTCCACCCCATTATTGAATTTTTCTTTTTTAATGACTGGTGTAAGGGGTTTCCATGTTGAAAAGATAATTTTTGAATAAAAAGTTAAGAGTTTCACATTTAAACATGACATCTCCCATATCAACTTTTTTAAGATTTAATTTCTTGGGCCTTGATGATTAAGTTGAAATAAATATGCAAAAATTAGCTTCACAAAACCATCAAGCAAACAAATGGGAGGAGAAGCAAATACACAAAGAATAAAAATAAATAAAAAATTAAAAAAATGATTTTATAAATAAAATGCTGTGAATGATTATATAAAAAAAGAAAAAAAGAAAGAGAGAGAGAGAAAAAAATGCAAACAATATCACAAAATTTTGCAGTGGCCATAATTAATGCAAAGTGATGAACCCATTGCATACTGACAAAAAAAAAAAAAAAAAAAAAAAATGCAGTTTCTTCAGAATGTGGGGAGGAGAGAGAGAGGAATGTATTAAATATTATTGTTGATTTTATTCCTCCAAATATAAAAGCAAATTCACAGAGGAAGAAATTCGGACAAATATTTGCTCAGATACAAACACATTTGATAAATATTCTATTGTAGTTGTTTCTGACTTTAGTAAAAGTTCATGATAAATTTATTTGAAACAACAACAACAACCTGTAGTGAAAATCCGCTTCACATTTCAAAGTGATTCAATCGAAACTCTCTGAACAGGTTTGATATAGAGTGGAGCAATAATACACATCATTTTATATGAGATGCAAAAAGAAAAGGTATATAAAGCAGCAAGAGTAGAATTAACAGCTTTGTAATAAATTATAATATCAAGAGAACATTTGACTGTCAGTCCAGCAAACTAATCTCATAATTACTATGCAATATGATGACATTGCACAAAGAAAAAGCAAAGCACTGAAAACAAAGCTGTACAATAACAATGAATCAAACACAGAAGCAACCGTCCACTGAATATGGAGAAAAAGAAAATTTATCTTTATCATTTAGAGAATTGTGGCCACGAATAATAATGAGAAAGCAAAACATATAGGCATAGCAATGAGCATGTGCTGCAGCAGTAGAAACGGCTCAAAACTAAAGATTCTTTGATTTCTATGAATCTAAAAAAAAAAAAAAAAAAAAAATTGTTTCCCAATTTGCTTAATTTAATTTCTTACAAGTGACTTAGCAAACAAAACATTCTTCGTAGCTTTCATTAATTTCGAAAAATGGTCATCAGAGAAAAATAAAATAGATTTATAATACTGCCTATATGCTTAAAAGATATCAAATAACATCTTTAAATCTATCAAACTAAAAATATTTGCAAAATCAAAAAGAAAGAGGAAAAAGCTAAAGTGAAATATTTGCACAATATCCCCCCAACCTCCAAATGAAAGATTAATTATGGAAGCCCATTAAGGACACCATAGCAAGTAGAATGCCCTAAGCCCTCTGTTGAAATTTCAGTTTTAATAACTAGGTTTTTCCCATATGAAGAATGATTGCTTGATAATGAAAATGGAACAGCAGACGATTTACAAAATTTGAAAGCAGTTCTGAGAATTTATCAAAGATGAATAACCAGGAAAGTAAGAAAACTGATTTAAAAAAAACAAAAAAAAAAAACAAAACATGAGGATGGAATAAAAAATAATTGGATGGATAATATAGAATCCTTCTCAAAGAACAATCAATCTTTTTTAAAAATTTTAAAGAGAACTTTTCTTTTAATCAAGGTTTTATTCAAAAATAGCTGACGGTAAATTTGGATGAAAATTCTTCTATAATCATTGAATACAAAAATGACTTTTCTATAAAGTAACTTCTGCTTTTAAACAGAAAGGGAATTTTTCAACTATTCCTTTTCAAAAACAAATGTTTTCCAGTCAATTTAAAGACATTCGATGAAATTTTAAGAGTTAGAAGAGTAAAACAAAGGAAAATGATGATCCCAAAGTTTCAAGGAGCGAAAAGGGGGGGGGGCTGAACAACAACATCTATACCAAAGAAACTATTAAAAATATACATAAAAGTCCAAAATAAGCATTCTGCTGTTAATCGAATTTGGCAACATTTTTTATATGGATGCGTTTCCCCTCACCCTCATCTCATCCAGAAACCTCTAACTTAATTTGGTCCAAGAAATCAATTTGCAAAAAAATAGACATAAGTAAACAGATAGGAGATACACCTAATTTTACAAGAAAACAAATCTGGTCCAACTCACAACCTACAGTTACCAATTCGAAATTAAAAATCAACTGTTAAATCGAAAATTTCCTCCCGTATAGGTAAGAATATAATTTTTGAGATGAGACATCTGAAACAGAACTCCTCTTATTCAGAAAACTTAATCAGTAGACTAACATTTTTTTACTTGTAAATAAGAGATACCAGTAAAAGTCAAAATATCAGTTATAAGGATAAATCAAATAAATTCTATCTTAAATTTAATTTAATCAAGCATACTCATATATAGAAATATTTGTTCCAATATATTCAACTGATAGATGGTTTAGAATTGTTTAATTTGTCTGCAATATGTTGTAGATATGAGATGATGTTTAATATTAAATTTCTGTTCATATCAGACTTATCACTTGTTCAAATTTCATTTGCCAAAAGTCTTCAGTTGCTTATGTAAACAAATAATGACAACTTTAAAAACTAAATTTATTTTTCAGATTTTAATAGAAAAATCTGTAGTGAAGCAATTTTCCGAATGTCAGCTAATGAAATTTGTTAACGCAAGTGACACATTAAGTTCTCCATCCTTTATTGTAAGGGAAGTAACTCTAGTAACTTCCTTTTTCAAAAGTACATTCGGTTCAAATTTGGTTTAAAAAGTCAAAAATGACCAAAGATAAAAATGTAAGTAACAGGATGTAAAAAGTTTCTCAAATTTTGTAAATTGGAAAAAGGAGTCATTTATACAAAAAGATCAAATAAGAACTGGCTCTTATTCAGCTGGGTAAGATATTGTTAAAATCATATCTTTATAGCAACAGCCACACAAATTTCTCATCTCTATAGTAACTGCAGCAGCCTCCTAAATATTGTAACATAAATAATGCTTCTCAAAAGGAAAAATATTTTACAAATGTTCTTATATATGTATTTTTTTTTTATTAAAGTGACAGTAGCATATGTACATTGCACAGAAACTAGCCAACCTGGTAACTATATATATATATATATATATATATATAAGCATATTAACCGATTGCAATTATTTATTTTAGTCAAATTATGCCTTAAGTAGATCAATGAACTGAATCATGATTGAGTTAAACAGACATAGAAAAGGTTATAACTATAAAGAACCTTTTCCATTAATCTATAAACAAATATATTTTTTTCTAATTTATGCATTGTTTATATATAAATTTATTGCAATTGAAGGTATTTTAAGTTGGTTAATTGAGTGAAACATGCACCCAATATCCATACAAAGTGAAACGTTTGAAATTAAAAAAAAAAAAAACTTCAAAATGCAGACAATATCCAAAGAAGCAAAATGATGAGATGAGGAGTATTTCTTTCTTTGGTCTTTGTTGTATAACCAGCTATAACCTACTATTTCAGAATCTATAACAATCTCTGCTGAGGCTATCATTAAATAAAAATGAAGAATGCAAAATGTTTTATTGGTCTATCTTAGAAATAAGCATTAAGTTTCAAATTTGTTTTAACTTGCAACTGCCAAACTGATCTCGATAGCTGATATGTGACATGGGTGAATCTCTACATAGACAGAGAGAAAACAACGAGTCAAAGATCTGATAAAAGAATCCTGTTCATCTAGCATAGAAGCAAAAAGAGAAGTATTTTTGGATTGCCAAACAACAAAAAATATGAATGCCAAGCAAGACAAATTGAAATGTTAATATTCCTTAATTAAATGAGGAGAGTCAAAGTATACGGGGGGGGGAGGGGGTAAAAAATAGATAGGGAGGGGAGAGAGAAAGGAATTGGTCAGAAAACCTTTCAACTAAAATCAGATATTTACCCCCATCCACTTCATTGGGAGTGACCTAAAAATTTAAGCAGATGTTTTATTCTCAAACATGTTGGCATAAATAACTTGGTATCTTTCTCACAATAAAAACAGATGAGAAAAACAATTTTTTAAAAATGTAATATAAACACTATGTGTAAAAATGTTCTAACAGATTTTATTGATGATTCTGTAAAACTGAAAAACCACGTCAGTAAAATTGTATGAAAGAAATTTGCCAATGAGCAAATAAACTTTGTTACAAAAGGGGAAATTGAAAAACAATGGAAAAAAGAAAAAAAAAATCTCACAAGCAGGTCTTATCTTAATAAAAAATTAATCAGAATGAAATGATATTTTTCTAAAAGAATAATTATGAATTTATGATCAGATCAATATATTTTAGCCATTTCCTTCCCAGATTTTTTCTTTTTTGGGCTCCAGACCACTACACTTAGAAAAACAGATGAAAAAAAATAAATAAATAAAATAAATAATGCTGGGGGGGGGATAAAACTTATGCACTTATGAAAGTTTAATTGTATTGACAGTAAAATTAGATAAAAACAGCTCAAGTGATTAGTTTGTTTAGATGAGAATCTATAATTGATATGCATAAAGAATTGTTTGAATAAAACCTGATCTAAGAGTTTTGAGAGTGAAAAAAGATGAGTGAAGAGATCAGCTTCAATACTCATCTCAGCAGAAAACTTGTGACATGAAGGAATTTATCAACTGGCTTTCAAAAAAAAAAAAAAAAAAATTGAATAAATGAAAGACAAATGATGTGTTGGAAGATAGGATAGCAAAAAATAAAAAAATAAAAAAATAAGTAAAAATTAAAAAAAAAAACAAATCAAAGAAAAACAAAAACAAAAAACAAAACAAAAAAAATTGTTTCTGTAGATTTTGTCCACAATGGACTCAAAACTTAGAGTGTGTATGAAATAGAAAATATTTTAAGTTGGCTGCTGCAGGGCCACAATGATCCATGAGAAAGTCCAGATATCACATGACCTGATCAGCTTATTTTGATTGGATCGTACGATTGTAAATTTAAGAGGCGGGTCACCACTTTGTGTTTATCTGGAAAAAAAAAAAAAAAAAAAAAAAAAAAAAAATTTAAATGAGGCACATTTAAAAGAACAAGTTTTTTTTCTTCTGAATACTGTATTGTTAGCAAAAGTAAAAAGTTTAATGTATTTCTAATAAAACTTATATTTACTAAGCTTAGCATGTCACATGGTCAAATGCTGAAGAAAGATTCTCCCACTGGTCAAGGGTCTGTCTACCTCAAAAATCATAATTTTGAATTACTTGACCACACTGCAAACCAGATCAAATCATTTTCTTGATAGGATATCAAATTGGGATTTATGAATTAAAGATTGGAAAATTAAATCATTAGTAATCTCTTTATCATATTGTAGTTGTGAATTCGATCCTCACCAGGTGCCTCATACTTGTGGCCACATGAAAAAGCTTAGTAAATAACTATTAGCACACTAAAGTTTTCATAAACAAACCTATAAATGTTAAGATTCCATTATTCAGTGTTTGAGCACATCTATATCTCCAATCCAAATCCTCCCCCAATAAGGAATTTTTAGATAAAAAGATTTCAAAGCTTGGGTACATTTTCTTTAAACTACACACAATTATGCTAGTTAGAATAGACAAAATGAGAAAGAATGAAATGTTCCCATCCAAAAATATATATATATATATATATATATATATATATATAGTAAGTACTTGTATATAGACTGAATTTTGAAGACCTCATTTTAAGGCAAAAATTGGCATCAATTTATACAGGAGTAATAATAAATGTAATAGAAAAAATTAGCAGTAATTAATGATTTCATAACTATAAATAAAGGGTTAACTTTGGTTATATACTTTTAAATTGCAGAATTTTGTAAAAAAAAAAAAAAAGAAATCAAAAAGAAACTGATGTATAAAAGGAAAAAGAAATCTGCTAACTTACAGTTATTAAGAACAGATTTATCAGCATTGTCCTTGGCTTGATTGGCTAAACTGTGCAGCAAGATGTGGGCTGTGCTATAATGATAATAGCACTGAAAGAAAGAATAGGAGCACTTAAAAAGAAAAGAAAAAAATAGCAAAGATGAAGATATTGGAAGGAAAAAAAAAAATTTCATAGGAAATTTTAATTTAAACTAGGAGAGAATTATTCTATAATCCACAAAATTTATAATTTTTGAAAATTTGGCCAGAGAAGTAAGTTCAGTGATATTTTATACCAAATTCTTTTTGCATTGTAATGTTGTTAAACACATTAATGTAATAGGAAGAACATTAAAACGGTTACTACATAACCAGGCTGGCCAGAGAACAAGCAAAAGTCCTGTTATATCTAACAACTAATTGACTCATCAACTGATAAAAAGGAACACAAAGAAAAAGTAAGTCCATTCTCTTACAACAATTTGTGTCTCAATACTTCATAATGACATCAGGTGAAAGAAAAATCAGTCAAAATAAAATTCAATAGAAAGTTTCTGTTTTGTAACTATGATCTAACTACAATATAAAAGTTAAAACCTTAAACTTAGCATTTATGTTCATTATTCAGGTTAATATTTACTTGGTTTTTGTTTATAATCTCAACTTTCCCTGATAATTCACAAACAGTATGCAGAAGAGTATGAAAGTTCAATTTCATAATCTCAAATCTCCTAATTTTAAGAGATAGAAATGCAGAAAATCATATTAGAAAATCCAATTTTTCTTTAAATTATTAAAAGAAAAAAAAAAAATCATTTTATATATATATATATATATATATATATATATATATATATATACACAGCTATTGAATCTTTTGCAAACAGCTTGTATTTGAGATCAAAGAAAAATAAAATCAACAAAACTCATTTGAACTTCACTCAAGAATGCTGACATCTTTGTTTAAAGCTATCCTACTAAGTGTCAATAAACAGCCACCACATTAATCATTTCTTTATTAATGTTATCTCAGTGTCTAGTCAAAATAACTATAACCTTAGAATATTAGGTAAGTAGGTTTAAAGGGTTAAACAAGAGGTCCACTATTCAAAACCTTTTTTTAATTTGTTTCTAAATGGAAATTTATTTTATATCATTTCACAGTGGGGGGGGGGATATCAAGATTACTTAAAGTAATTAAAAACCAAAACATCGACATTTAATAGAAAAAAAAATTTAAGCACTTACTTCATTCATTTTCATTAAGATCTCATCAAGCAATCCTGTCCGGAACTATAAGCCAAAAAGAAAAAAGTTAATTATATAAGAATGAACCGATTTTTTATTGAGAAATCAGTCAGGTTGCTTGAAAAAAATTTTTTAATTGAATTTCACAAGAAAATTAAGGATTTACATTTTCAAATTTTAAATTAATTCCTTCCCTTCTACAGAATTTAAAGAATTAAGGTTTTTAAAATATCATTTTAAGTAAAAACTAGTCATTCAATGCAACACAAATATACAAGGAACATCCAAACTAAATGACACATTAATGCAACTAATTCAAATATCTACAAATAAATTAAATTGGCCATAAAGCAGTAGAACATACACATACATATATGAAAAACACATCACTCAATAAGTCTTGGGCCTGACATATAGATGGCGCCACTAATCAAAAATCCATATAATTTTTATAAAGTACTAACCTTCAAATTGGTACATGTCAAAATTTGAGCCAATCAGATAATCAGTTTACAAATTAGTTATTTAAGTGAAGCTACTGTTGCAAATTTTCAAAAATGTGTTTATAAAGCATTGTTTTCTAATGGGGAAAAAAATCCTGTTCAAGCAAAGCAATGGCTTGATAAGCGTTATTTGGACTCTGCTTTGTTGGAAACAACAGTTAAGAAGTAGTATGCTGACTTTAAATGTGGTCGTACACACACACAAATGATGCTGAATGCTCAAGTCACCCAAATTTGGCAGCTGTCTGGGAAAACACCAAAAAACACTACAAACTTGTTTTGGCCGATCATAAATTGAAGTTGCGTGAGATAACAGAGGTGTTGAAGAAATAAGATAGCAGTGTATGAACATTTGTCAATGAGAAAGCAGTGTTCAAAGTGGGTGCCACATTTGCTCACAGTCGATCAAAAACACCAACGCATTGACAATTCAGTGTTGTTTATAACTGTTTCAACGCAACAAAAAAGAGTTTTTGCATAAATATGTGACAATGGATGAAACAGGGATCCACCACTTCACCCCAGAGTCAAATCAGCAGTCAGCTGAGTGACAGCAGCAGGTGAAAGCCATCCAAAACAACTAAAGACGCAAACATTAGCAGGCCATGTTTTGGCCTCCATATTTTAGGATGCGCAAGGTATTTTGTTCATTGATTACCTTGAAATAGGAAGAACTATTAATAGCAAATATCATATAGCATTATTGGTGTGTTTGAAGGAAGAAATCGCCAAAAGCAGCTACAAATGAAGAAGAAAAAAACTTCTTTCACCAAGACAATGCACCGTGTTACAAGTCAATCGCAACAATGGCAACACTACATGAATTGCGCTTCAAATTACTTTCACACCAACCCTATTCTTCAGATCTGGTCCCCAGTGATTACTGGCTGTTGGCAGACCTCAAAAGAATGCTACAAGGAAATAGATTTGGCGCCAATGAAGAAGTGATATTGGAAGCTGAGCACATTTTGAGGTCAAAGACAAATTCTTCCACAAAAAAGGCATCGAATTGATAGATAAGCATTGGAATCAGTGTATCACCTTAGGAGACTATGTGGATGAATAAAGTTGTTTTATTAGTTTGACCCGAGACTTATTGAGTGATGTGTGTGTGTGTGTATATATATTATATATATATATATATATAAATAAAACAAGGTAACTTTCTGTTTGATTCTTTGTTCATCTGTTTACTCATGAGTGTGTATACTTTGCTTAGGATCCCATTCCTCATTTTTATGATCCTCAAACAATACTACCTACCGAAGAACCTTAACCCTTACTAATTTCTTTTCACATCTTATGTAATGTATTTTTATTTCAGTTTAATATTTTCTAAGTACCACCCACTCATCTGACTTGTAAAGATGAAATTCTTCTGAATGTAGTTATGCATCATGAAAATGTGAAACTATTAGTAATGATGTGGTTTTGATTAGTGTTATACTGCTTATATGATATCAAGTATTCTTATAGATATCACAGTAATCATCATCATGTCGTGCCACAGGTACGGATATCCCTGACCCTCTCTCGCCACTTCTCCCTATCGTTCATCGCCTCTGGCAGGTCTTTAGGGCTACATCCCGTATACTCACATAGCTGTTGGATGTATGTTGGAGCTGGTCGTTCTGCTTTTGCCCGGCCTTATGTGGGGGTCCATAGGATTACATCACTTACGAGCTCGTCCCTGCTTCTCCAGCAGTGACCTGCATGTCTGGTTCGTCTAACTTGGATAGTTTTCGTGATGGGAGGCAAGTGGCCGTATAGTTGGTGCCTTATGGGGTGTTGCCGCCAGGACTTGTCCAATATTGCTTGCAACATTCTTGTGTAATTGCTGCCTAGCTTCTTCTCCAGCTGTTTAGTTAGTGTCCAGGTAGTGCATCCATACAGCAGTATCGATACGACCGCTGCTTGGAAGAAACTGCGTTTCATTTTATCGGTCAGGTCTATCGATAGCTGTCCATGCCTTTGTTAGCTGCGTGTCGATGTCCTTTTCTGTTGATGATACGCTGCTTCCTAGGTAGGTGAATTTGTCTACTAGTTTAAGAGGGGTTCCATCTAGTGTGGTGATGTCGCCTGTTTGATTATAGCACATATATTCCGTTTTGTGTACATTGACATGGAGGCCAATGCCTGCTGCGGCTCGTTTCAAACTATGCAGTAGTGTTTCAGCTTGGTTGGGTTTATTTGCCAGTATCGCAATGTCATCGGCATAGTCAGCGTCGGTAATTGTTTTTGTGGGGTGCCTTCTGCTTCTTTTCATTGTCAGCTTGAAGCCGTTTTCTCTGATTTTATCAATCGATGTTCTAAGCACGTAATCTAGACAGATGATAAAGAGGTATGGAGCTAGCATGTCTCCTTGTGCTACAATGTTGAAGTATTCTGTTTCTCCATCTGGTGAACGTACTTTCACTTTGGTGTTTCTATAGAGAATCATTATTGCTGCTACAGTTTCTTTAGGTAGGCCATATGCTAGTAGGATTTGTTCCATCTTCCCTCTGGGAATGAAATCGAAAGCCTTGGTAAAGTCGACAAATAGTAATGTCGCTTGTAGGTTATACATACACACATACATACATACACACACACATACACACACAATTCCTGCATGCTCGGCCTCTAATATGCTATGATTGATAAGTAGAGCAAATAAAGTATTTAAAAATGTTTTGGCTACTTATAAATTAAATCCATGCCCATTAGAATCAAAGAGAATGCTGCTGCTGCTGCTACTTACCAAATCTAATGCATGTAAATAGATAAGTTTGTCCACTGGAGCAACCAACATCTGAGCAATTTGTCCATTTGCATATTGCAGAGGTTCATAGCGTTGAATTTTCTTGCACAAATCCAAACATTTGTGATAACGCGCATTCATTTTTTGTACAACTGAAATGATAATTCAAACATTTGTTTATTCAAAAATGTTACAGTGTATTCTTAATATATAACATTCATAAAAATATTTTAAACTTTTGAAACAGAAAAGATGAAATTCAACTTTCTAAGGTAAAAATGACAATCTTGGGAAAATTTAAAAAATAAATAAATATATGCTTTAAAGACTTGATTTTTGGTGAAAATAGCAGCACCTTCCACATTAAGAATTCAAACCCACCACTTGATTAAGCCTTGAACTGTATCTTAAAAATCACTTATTTAATCTGACATTTACCAAAAAATTAAATACCTCTAAAGAGTATTTAAAAATCACTTTTCTTTTTCAAGAAGTTGTCAATATGGATTGTTGTTTCCTTAAATTTATATATAAAAGTTTTAATAAATGAATGAAGAAAAAATAAAGAAATCCCTATTCACATCTCAGCAGCATTTCAATTGGAATGATATTAGAAAATATAAATCTATAAGACATTTAAAAATTCCATAGAAAATTTCAAGATATTATTAAAACATTCAAATTATTCAATTAAAACTAGATGACCTGTGAATCTGTTGGGTTCCTATAGGAACAGTGGTCCATGATGATATTAATACTTCTATTTAGTAAGGAGTGAAAAATTCTAATTAACATTTCACAGTTAACAGCAGTCCATAATGAGATTGATGTTTCTATTTAGGAAGGAGTGAAAAATTCTAATTAGCATATGATAATTCACAGCAGTTATATGGAGAATGACATTTAATACTAATGACTATCACACACACACACACACACACACTAAACAAAAAATATTATTCAATTGCAAACTGGACTGGGAATTGTTTCAATATATTTAAAAGCCTCTAATAAAAATCTTGCTATGTTATATTGTTTTTGTTGGTTACATAAATAATGAAAATTTTAATAAAATTTAATCATGAAAGCTTAACAGCAAATATTCATTCAACTGTATTAGATTCACAGTATGAAATACTAGATAAAAGTTAAATATAAGCAATAAAGAGGAAAAAAATTCAGATGAATACAGCCTGTAAGTAGCAAGAAAATATGCAAATAAACACTAACTGTTTTTAAGAGACGTTAAAGGGTGCAAGCGTGATTGATTAATTTCTTCCTTTGCCAATTGTAAGGCTGAGGTCAGAAGCTGTAGGCATCGTACATACAATAGCAATTGGTTCAGCCGCCTGTAACACAAAAAAAAAAAAAAAAAAAAAAAAATCAAATAAACTTGATAAAATTAAAATTTTTTTTTAAAATTCAAAATATTTTAAACAAGAAGTGCAATAACCCAAAATAAAACTAAACAGTGACATAAAATGTAGCACTATCAGCTCTTAGAAGTCTTAAAATAAAATTCTTTATTATAAGACAGTAAAAACTAGTAATAAAAATATAGTGAAAAACTTTATAGAAAATCTTTTCAAAAACTACTACACTTACCACTTTTGTTCCATAGTAGTTTGTAGTTTCATATACGAAATTTAACAATTAGATGAAAATGACACATGTGAAATGCAAATTAAAATCTTGCTGGAAGCCACTTATATCCAATTTTCATGCAATTTGCTTATGATCAAAGTTTATCAGACCAGATTGTTGTAATAAAAAGCAATTTTTTTTTTTTTTATATTAATAGAAATATTAAATTTGCACATAAAAATTAGTAAAGAAAATTGAACTAAACATTTAAAATTATTCCATTAAAAAAAATAGAGGCATAATTATAAGAAAATAACTTATATTATGTTAACTGATGCAACCAAAATATTAAAAGTTTTATTGGAAAAAAAACTTACTTTTGAGTTTCTAACATTCTTTGACTCTTTTCATCAGTCTGAAATAGGGAAAAAAAAAAGAAAAAAAAAAAAAGAAAGATTAAAATCTTTTTTAAATAAAACAGAATATGAAAAAGTTAAAAATAGAGGTATTGAAATTTACTTCCCCCATCTTAAAAAAATAAAAATAAAAAAAAAATAAAAATTTGTTGACTCAAAAACTATATTTCTTACTGACCTGAGTAATACCAGGGGAGACAATGCTGAAAGGGGTCCCATACGACCTTGCTATTTGCATTATACAATCAACCAAATCATTCACAAAGCTCAGCTTGCCTAGGATTTCCTTGAGAGGTTCCTGAAAATGAAAAATACATTAACTATTAAAGTGTGGGAAAGAAGAAGAAGAAGAAAAAAAAAAAAAGGAACCTTTCTAATTTAAGCAACAAGTACATTCTAGGATATTAGATTTTTTGTTGTGGACATCATGAATTTACATTTATAATATTTACTGTATGTACATAGTCTACAAGACAAAATTATAAGTGCATAATAATTTTAACTATCTTTAATGTTCAACAAAATTATTTTGCATCGGTTAGATACTCTGGCAGTACATGTATTAGATGTCTAAATTTTTGAGACGAAGCTTGATTTTTATCATTAAGGGTTTTCGGACTATTGTCTTCATCTTTATTGTTATTTCCACAACTCAGGAACCTTTGAAGTTTCGCGAAAGTTCCCAAGTTTGACAAGCACCTAAAGAAGGTCAGAGGACATATTGACCCAAACATTGTGGAAATAACAATAAAGATGAAGACAATAGTCCAAAAACACTTAATGATAAAAATACTTGTATAGAATTTGCATTTAGCCTGATCATAGTTTATAATGATACTTGAATTACCCAATTTTTTTATGCTATGACCAGTGAAAGTTTAGCCTACATGTATAGGAAGGATCTCTAAATATCCCATAAAGTTGTACAGTATTAATTCACTCTATGAATTATATATTGTAAATACAGTTCAATATTTGTCTATCTTAATTCAGTATGAACAAATGTCTTGGCATATATAAACCAATATCTTATTCCTTTTAAAACAAAATCAATTTATTGTACACATCACATTATTTCTCATTAAAAATATTACAAATCTCAATCACAATGAGGAAAAGAGAAAAGAAAAGACAAATGATAAGTTTTTTCAATCATCTTCCAAACTTCAAAATTTAGCACTGCTTTCATAATTATATATCATATTCTGGGGTTATAAGAGTATTGATATGCAAATCTAGTAGCAGTTAACCTCTTCAACAGGGTAGAAGAGGGTGATTTTGAGAAGAGAATTTTTTTTTTTTTTTTAATGTACTTTTTATAGCAGTAAACACTGTATTCAAATTAAGAAATTCCACTTTGAGTCCACCTTACACTTAAATATTTTCTCATAGAATGTGGAAATTTAGCACTTATTAAACAACATTTGTTCAACACAAACAATATGAAGAACTCATTTGAAAATGTCACCACAGATGATTTTGCCTTTCTTGAAGGAAATAAAATACCAAAAATTATTAAAAGCATGTTCAGTACCATAGAAATTATGAAACACCTAACCCGGAGGATTTTGACATATTGTTAAAATTAAATATAACTTTTTTTTATGGGGGGAGGGAACACTTAGGAAACAACAACACAAAAATATAACTATAAATGTACAGTGTATGATTCCCGGACATACCCCCAACATAAAATAACCCTATAATTGATCGATATGCAGTAAAGAAAAACAAAACAACAAAAAAAACCCCAAAAAAACAATCAATACGCCTCAAGTAATTTTGAAATTAAAAATTGCAAATTTCTATGAATAATTTATTTAAATCCTTTAAGTTAAAACATCAAACAGTTCTAATAACCAAACATCTTTTTTGAAGTGTTTTGAAGTTAGCTACCAAAAATTTAAATAAAACAGTTTAAACTCTGCAACAAATTCAAAGATTAATCTACCATTATGAAAAAAGAAGATTCTTTGGGGTTTTTTTTGTTTTGTTTTTTTAAATGGAGTTTGTATTAGATAAATGAATTTTACTCAATATGTAATCTTGGATATTCCTCTTAACAAATGTTCAAATTTCCTGTTAAAGTCTTCAGAAACAATAAAAAAAAAAAAAAAAAAAAAAACAAGTAAAGATATTTTGAATACTCACATCCATCAAAGTATCTTCAGCCAATTCTGGAGCTACAAACGGCATTGTGGTATCAATGCTGGGTGGTGAAGCAGCATACATTAAAGAATTTGGCGGTGATGCTTCATGGTAATAATGCCCACCATGCCTCAAAAAGTATTCTTCATTACCATAAACATAACGATCTTTTGTTTGCCAAGGGATTACAGCAGGGGAATAACCTACACAAAAGTTTAAGAAAAACAGTAAAAGGAATTAAGACTGAAATTCATGAAAAGCTTACAAGAAAAACAAAACTTGAGCAATAAACTTTCCTTTCAATAAACTCCCTCGGATGACTGTCCACAGCTCAGTTAACATTTAGGATATAAAATTTACTAAAAGTTGTTCTTTTTTTCCCTTTGAAGCCATGTTTTCTTTAGCAGTTGCTAAGCAACACAATTAACCTTCAGCTCCAAGATGTATTTTAGGAATCTATCATTCTAGAATATTTGTATTTTGTTATCATACAATTAACCAACTGGGTGGATACACATATTTAAGGTAGATTCACATTATCTTGATGACAAATTAAATATCAAACTCTTAAAACTAAATAAAATGAAAATAAGAGATAAAAAATGAATAAATTAGTTATAACAATTTTTGAGGATAAAGTGATTTATATAATGCAATAATAAAATATCATTGACCCTTCATCTCTAAATTTTTTCTTTTTTTTTTTTTACTGATACCCACTCCCAAACCAACAAGAAACCAATTTCCTTTTACACGCACATAAGTTAAAATGATAGCAATTTCTAATGGATTACACATTTACAAATTAAAAATCTAATACACTTATGGTATCAGTACATCTCCAAAACAGGAAAATAATCTAACCATTTATCATTCAGGTGAAAACTGACAACAGGTTATCAATGTCATGTGATTTTCTAAATATTATCAATAAAATCAATATAGCTTTGCTACTTTTTAGATTTAAATTTGAATTTTTAATCATGGATTTAAGTATAAAAAGACTAAATAGAAAAACTTTTGAAGTTTGACTTTTAGTTCAAGTAAAAATCTAAGAATCATCAAAATGTGTGAAATGATTAAGTACACAACTTCGTCTTGTGAATAAAATATACAAGATAAATCAAATTTATTCATCAATATAAAAAAAAAAAAAAAAAAAAAAAAGCAACACTTTCTTCCCTAAACTAGTACAGCATTTTTACTTTGTTATGAAATAAGTATTTAACAATTTCTTTCTGATAGTTGTATTTATTTACATCTAAAGTCGAGCGAGTTTATAAGCAACAGCTTTTCCTATCAATTAAAGTCTACACTGTACAAAATATAACAATACCTTTATGGAAGTTTAAGATGAAACTTTAATCTTCATTATAATCGAATTTTTTTAATTGTCTGTTTTTATATGATCTTAGTTGCCATTTTAACCCAAGCACGTCAAGTTTTATTTGCAAGTACTTAGAGAAAAAAAAAAAAGAATAAAAATGCAAACTTTTTAACAATAATATAAAGAGAATGTACAGATTTATTTATTTCACAACAATGGCTGACATACAACAGGAGGAGGATGTATACAAGCTCATCACATTCAGAACAATACAAAGATTAAGAGGTCACATAAAACAAGATTTTGAGACATGGTTAAGTAAATGAATAATAAAAAGCCTTTCTTCTTTTTAAAGATATTTTCTTCCATTTCTTA
Organism: Sepioteuthis lessoniana; assembly: GCA_963585895.1. Taxonomy (NCBI): domain Eukaryota; kingdom Metazoa; phylum Mollusca; class Cephalopoda; order Myopsida; family Loliginidae; genus Sepioteuthis; species Sepioteuthis lessoniana. Next base: position 6,964,773 of record OY757906.1, read on the forward strand.
ACACTTCTATTAATATTTAGTGCAAATTAAAAAGTATTTGTAATAATTTAATTATTTCCAAATGGATTAAAATGAATGAGACAAAGTATTGAATACTAACTAATTTATGCAAATAATAGAGGAAAAATAACATATTTGTCTTTATTTCCACACCCCCCCCCCACTCCTCTGTAAAGAAACTTATAATTCTTGATCTCCCATCAATCTCATTGGAAAATTACATCCAACTAGAAATTGTTCAAATTTAAAATAGAAAATATCTTCAGATAAATGGCCACTGGAAATGCTAGCATTTTTCAAAATGGATTTCCAGACGTTACCCAGATTTAAAAAATGAATAAAGGGGAAAAAATCCAAGTTCTAGAAAAACTAAGAGTTAATCTCAAGAGTCCATGTCTGATATGATACAACATGGCCACAGGTAATTACCATAATATTGTCGAGGAGAGCCGTAAGGACTCCTTAACTGCTGAGACATTAAACTGTCTCTAGCCCCTGCTTGGCTTCCGTGTCGGGGTGGAATATCTGGAGGACCATGACCACATTCAGGACAACTGCCGGGAGGGGATGCTACAGAAGAAAAAGATTAAAAATAATGACTGACTGAAAGTTCAGAATCAGAGAAAAATTGGAGACCTTTTTGTTTTATTTGAATAAAAAAGGTGTGCACTGCTGTCTAAAAAAAAAAAAAAAAAAAAAAAAAAATCAATAAAAAAGAAACATCTACTGGTAGAATGACAACCTCAAGGTCTATCAACAATGGGAATATAAACAACTGCCTACATGCTTACAGAAGCTGCTTGACAGTGCTAAGATTTAATGGAAAAAAAAAAACAAAAAAAAAAAAAAAAACTAAGAGTAGAGGCTACAGTGAAAGTCATTAAAAAACTCCTTTATAAAAGCTGAGTATTTTCCTTAAAAAATTTTTTTTAACTACACAATAGCCGACATAAGTACTTGGTTTATTATAAAACCAGCACTAAATAAATATTATTTACATACTCCTCTTTGAATATTTTTTATGTACCATATTTAAATTCTAATGTCCAAACTATCCTTAGGTATAAATGCTGGAAAAGAGGAAACTATTTTTTTTTCCCACATATTCAAAGAACTGTATTAATAAGACATGGATGAATATTTATGAAACTAATCATTAACAAGGAAATGTTTATTTAATTATCCAAATTATTTTTCAGAAAAAGAAAATATTTCATTTCATAAATATAAACCCACATAAAGATATTTTACTAATGTTTAGAAATTATCATTTGAAAATATAATTTGATCTCAGCATTTGCATTCACACAAACCCATGAGAGTAAGAATAAAACTGCAAAGATAGAAATAAGGAACCAAAACGGTTCAGTGCTGAGAATATATGTTTAAGCAGAAAAAAAAGTTAAAAAGGTGGATAGGGAGGATATAACTGAAAATTGTGGAATTCTAATTGACAAGGATTATATATTAGCAACAAAAGGATTAGTGCACAAATGTGACAGAGTTGCTAACAAATTGATTTAAAGTAGGTAAAGCTTTTTCTTTAACATTCAAAGAGGGAAAGAGGGGGGAAAGAGAAAGAGAGGGGAAAGAGAGGGAAAAAAAGAGAAAGAGAAAGAGAGAAAAGAGAGAGAGAGAAAAGAGAGAAAGAGAGAAAAGAGAGAGAGAGAAAAGAGAGAAAGAGAGAAAAGAGAGAGAGAGAAAAGAGAGAAAAGAGAGAGAGAGAAAAGAGAGGAAAGAGAGAAAAGAGAGGAAAGAGAGAAAGAGAGAAAAGAGAGAAAGAGAGAAAAGAGAGGAAAGAGAGAAAAGAGAGGAAAGAGAGAAAAGAGAGGAAAGAGAGAAAAGAGAGGAAAGAGAGAAAAGAGAGGAAAGAGAGAAAAGAGAGGAAAGAGAGAAAAGAGAGGAAAGAGAGAAAAGAGAGGAAAGAGAGAAAAGAGAGGAAAGAGAGAAAAGAGAGGAAAGAGAGGAAAGAGAGAAAAGAGAGGAAAGAGAGAAAAGAGAGAAAAGAGAGGAAAGAGAGAAAAGAGAGGAAAGAGAGAAAAGAGAGGAAAGAGAGAAAAGAGAGAAAAGAGAGGAAAGAGAGGAAAGAGAGGAAGAGAGGAAAGAGAGGAAGAGAGGGGAGAGAGGGGAAAGAGAGGAGAGAGGGGAAAGAGAGGAGAGAGAGGAGAGAGGGGAAAGAGAGGAGAGAGGGGAAAGAGAGGAGAGAGGGGAAAGAGAGGAGAGAGGGGAAAGAGAGGAGAGAGGGGAAAGAGAGAATTTGGCCACAAAGCAGAAATATTTATACAACAAATCAATCAAACATTATTTACAAACAATAATACATTTAAGCATTTTTAAATAAAAAGTTAGATTCATAATATTCACAGCAAAATACATTAATCTTTTGAGCCTGTTATACTGGTGGTACTTTCATTTCTTCCCACACTATGGTGCCAATTGACCAGTGCAGAGATCATGGTAGTTTAAGTTTTATAAATTTAGGCTCTGGACTTCAAAGCTCAAAAGGTTAAAACATTTATAATAGATAAATATCTAAAAAAAAAAAAAAAAAAAAAAAAAAAAAAAAATTAAAATTGGAAATCTTTACAGAATCTTGACAAAACTTAATCAAATTTAGACAGAATTTAGAGAAAACTTTCTCAAATTTACAATTAAATTAAAATGTTCTCATTGATTTAATTTTAAGCAATAAATTTTGGATTTTAAACTGCAGTGAATTTGTACTTGTTAGTCAAAGTAAAATTTACATATAAAATCAAGTTTGGAAAAAAAAAGAAAAAAAGATTAATATTGGAAATGAACTGATTAAATGGGTGTAAGAGACAATAATTATATCTTTAATACACTTTTACAAACAGATAATAAACAAATGGCAAATTCAAGTGAATAATTATGTCAAAATTATAACTACGTTAACTTACATACAAGTCCAAGAGACTTTTTCTGATATATTAAGCTTAGTAATGAAACAATTATCATTGAAAAGTTCTTTAGCATTTATAAAGAATTAATCAGACCCTTTTAATACTACTTGTATTTCTATTTCATACCAAAAAGGAATTTTTTTTAATTGAATTATTTTTTGGTTGGGTTAAAAACGTTTATGAAAGGATAAACTAAGTGTGTGGAACTGTGGGATGAATACAAGGAAAAGTGTTTACATTTCATGGTTCTGAGTCATTCTCTTTGTATATTTAATTTAATATAAAATTAAGTTTAAACTAAAATTTCATCTTCTAGTATTAATGCTTGATTTGTTTTAGAAAATTCCTTTGAAATATATTTACTTACAATCTTATGGTACATCCACTTTATGCAGGGTTTATCATAAAAAATGTTACTCAATGGATAAAGAATATATTTTTCACAAATTTAAGGCTACAATATTAGCCATGTGGCAATACTCTACTTAAACATAATATTCAGCAGATGAAATAATTGTACCCTAGCCACCTTTAAGAATCCATTCTTTTGTGTTGAAAAAGCTATGTCATTTTGCAAAGATAATCATATTGCGTTCATAAATGTTAGAAATATCTAAGAGATAAATTTGTTGTGAAATTCCTCCAGTCTTCAACAATTTGATAATATTAGTTGATAAATTTCCTAAGATTGAAATGTACATAATTGAAAAGTCCAGGTTTAAACTCTTTTGAACCTGTTGAAGTTCTCATTGATGAGTATTTAAACTCACTCATATAGAAAATCTTAGACATCTTGGCAGATTGAGCTGTCTAAAACTGTTTTTAAACCAACAAAGACATTAAAATTTTAAATGCAAGTTCCTAAAAAGACAGTATTCTTTTTGAAACAAGTGATTTTGCCTATTAACAAAAAAACTTTCCCTCCAATTTTTCTTCTTTTATCATGTAACTATATGCATTGTCGGTTTTATTAAAAAGCATATACAGAATGTTTCATAACGCAATCATAAGATGATAGAATTGACTATAGTATTAGTCACATGACAACACTGTACTCAGAGACACTATCATTAAGGAGTTGAAAGGATTACATGATGTGCTAGCTTCATTTGAGGATCCCATGTCTTGTGTTGTGTTAGTTATGCTGTTTTTCTAACATAAACCTATTTTGCATTTACAAGTCTTAAAAACGTTTAAGAGAGAAATTTAATATGAAATTTTTGCAGTTAACAATGTTGAATCATTTGGTCAAATTTTTCAAGACTAGAAATGCTCAGATTGACCATCTTTGTTAACCATTGAAGTTCTTTATGATTTTCTCTGAACATTTAACTCGTTCATAAAATCTTTTATAAATCTATCTTTACAGGTTGCCTTTTTCAGACTAAAAAAAAAAGTTGAAATATTTTAAATACAAGTTATTAAAAAAGATGACTGCATTCTTTTTTTAAACACCTTGTCTTTTGCAGGCAGAATGACATGATGTAATTTACTATGCTTAGATATGGCACACAAGCCTCCATTTGTTGACAGTAAATATTCTTGCTTAAGTGGTCACCCATCCAAATTTTGAACAGTTTCATTGCTGCTAAATTTTGATGATCGAGAAGGAACCAATGCTTTCAGTATGACTTGACTGTTAATCAGGCAGGGTGACATATTTGTCACCAACGATACACAGGCAGAGATGATATATTTCAGTTGTTTCACATTAACTCAATATAAAGCATTTTTCTATTGGCTTCACATTGGCCAATTCAATGTTAATGTAAAGAAAAAAAAAAGTTCCCACTCTACAAGGTTAAAAAAAAAAAGAAAAAAAATTGTCTGCCTGTGATTTTATGGCATATCAATCATTGTAGGTTATTTAATGCCAAATCCAATTTATTCATATATATTAGATATTTAAGATTTGTAAACATAAGTCAACAAAGATAGTTCCAAGAATTGCTATGTATCTTGGTTTCTTTGTTAGTGGCATATTGACCCTTGCAGGTTATTTAATGCCAAAGCCATCCTTCAAGATGAACAGTCATGGTACTATTTAACCCATAGCTGGGAGGATAAGGTTCATACCTTTCCCAAGGATATTTGTCGAAAAGTGAATGTAACAGCGCGACTGGAATTCGAACTTGGTTATTCCAATTCTGCAGTCCATCGCTTTAACCATTACACTATGAAGACACCCCCTTGCTATGTATCATTAACAATTCAATTATACATCAGTCATTTGTTTGCAATCAGTTTAAATGTCAAACAGTTCTATTTAACTCATAGATAGGACTGTTACCACTTCAGGCTAGAGTGGAACTGGGAACGGCAATAAAGGGGTACTCTGCTTTTCCCAAAACTTGAGCATTATTGGAACCTCACCATCTGACTGTTTAGTGTCAAATCAGGACACTCATTGGAGTCTTACCCCTCTGTAGAGATGCAGTCTATGTATTCTACAGCCCCACTTGACTGGGCCAATGTGATTTCAGATAAAATTGTTACATTTTAGCCATTTGTAGATAAACTGATATTTATATCAAGATTATAGGAAAAGAAACAGAAATAAAGCTCCCAAAAATAGCTCAAACATCATGAAGACATTAGGGAAGAAAATAAACTTCAGACAATGAACAGTAGCAAAAGGGATGTTAACAAAAGCAAACAATGAAGTCATACAACAGAAGCTTACCATTGTATGCATAAGTGGTCATATTATCTGGTAATGTCTTCTGACGATACAAACCATGAGGAACACTTCCTACATGATGTGGATAATTATCTCTACGCTCATGGTAGCCAGCAGGAGAACCTAATATTGTCGGTAAAGAAGATGGTCCAGTTGGTAAAGTGTGTCCTTGCTGGGGCGATACAGACGCTGGGCTGTGTCCTAGAAAATACAATTTAAAAACAAATTTTAATATATATGAATAAAACAAAATATTCAAATTAAGAAAAGAAATGTTTCAACAATTTTAATACATTGCAATATTCTAAACTGTTTTAATCTTAAAAAGATAAAAACTATACACCAAAAGGCAATATTTACCTGACCT